>JAMXBB010000005.1:26374973-26484239 GCA_024138015.1 Lumnitzera littorea
CCCCCCCCCCCCCCCCCCCCCCCCCTTGATGTAAAGGATAGACCCTTTTATGAATGAAAATGTTTAGCTCATTCCCATTGTGCTCTTTGCTTTTGTTGCCTCTTCTTTCTTTGTTATATTGTTGTCTTCCTCCTTAAATTACAAACCCTTGTTGTTTTATATTTTAAAGTCTCTTGAGTTGCTTGTCTACAATGTGAACTGAGCGCCAATGATAGTTGCTTGTCTCATTTTGTTTGTCAAAGTCTTCTTGCTTACTTGTTTTGGGGTGATTTGAGTGTAACCTATTCAGATTCTCCATAGTTGGCTTGCAAGGTGCAACCTTTGGGTGCATTCTAATGGATTTTTGTCGAGTAATGCATAGGCCTAAATGTCATGCATCTTCTTAGGTAGAGTGCATGCTTAGTAGCTGTACAGCCGGGGCAATGTGCCTTTTAGAAGGCATTTAATGCATGTATAACCCATTAAAGTTTTCAAGGGCATTGGTTAGGTTACCAACGATTCTAAGCCATTGGATATGGGGTTACGTGGATGGCTAAGGTTGTTTTAGCCCCCTTATATAAAGGGTGCATGGGTCCTTTGTTCCTTATTCCAACATTCTTAAATTGAGAGCTGATTGAAAGCTATTATTCCCTTTTGTAGTAACATGAGCATGTTAAGGAACATCAGAGTGAGAGAGCATTCAAATTCGGGTTACACCCTCATGGCGGACCTTTGGGTATTGACTGAAGGAAGTAACAGGTTGCCCAATGGTTGGGACTGACTTCTAAGCACCAATCAAGGGATATGCATGGATGACTTGCCTTTACATGAGGTGCTCAAGTGAGCTCGTTACCATATTAGGCTTGACAGAAATGGGGCTTTTTGCTTAGCAGCAAAAGAGGTACAATGGATGTGTTTTCTAAAGACCGTAGCCATTAACTCGACTAAAACTTGGAGACATAGTCATGTTTCCCCGGGTAGAAGTTGTAAGTTGAGAGCAATTAGTCCCAAATAGGAACCTTATGTGGGTAGCTAGGTCAAAGTAGAAAGCAGATGTTAAGAGTTAGTATCGAGCAATAGATTAGGAATTAGCTTCGTGCTTATGTTCTTTGTAACCTTTCTTTTGTTTCTACATGTACTTAGGGTCGGGATGCCAACACATAAAGCATTGTAACTCTTGATTAATATTTTTTTTTTTTTGTTTTTGTTACATTTTTTCATATGGTCCTCTTATTTGTCTCGCTCTCTTCTTCTCTTGTTCATTTATCCTTGAAACTACTAAACTGAGATTATTCGCTTGTACTTGTAGTAGTAATCATGAGGATACATGACCTTTAGCCACGAGGGTTGCTAAGAGGATGAGTGTAGGGGATCGAGTAGGTCAACACAACTAAGCGGTGTGCGTGTTTACGGTTTCGAGGACTACACCATTGTCCAAACCTTGCCTTCGATGGTAGTCAAGGCCTTGATCCCTATGTTGCTAATGTAGATACTAACTTATGGTATGTTCTTGGGGATGATAATCAACCCAAAGATAAGAGCGCAATGTAGAGCAGCACTAGTGGTTACTCGTGACATTAGTATGTGTACTAAGCCATCGGTAAGGAAAATAAGACAAGTGTAAGGAACTTATCATTTTATTAATCATAACAACAGTTATATATGTTGCGAGCACATTACAGAACATAGATGAAATAGGGCTTCAGATTATCTACATTCCAAGCTCTGGGGATGGACTGTCCTTTGAGGGTCTCTAGCTTATATGCTCCTTTGCTTATGTCCTCTATAATGCTCACTAGGTCTTCCCAATTGGGGGTGAGCTTGCCTTGTCCTTCACACAAGCCTGTGGCCTCTAATTTATACACCAAGTCTCCGAGACAAAAGACTTTGTGTTTCACTTTCTTATTATGATATCTGGCCATCTATTGTTGATAAGCTGCCATCTAGGCATGCGCGAGGTTGCTTACTTTCTTTATGGTGTCAAGGCTCACTTAGAAGGCCATGTTAGTATTTACATAAAAAATTTGAACCTTACTCATGGGTAAGTTAAGCTTAATAGGAAAGATAGCTTCCAATCCGAAGGCGAGGCAAAACGAGGTTTCTCTTGTAGAGTTTTTGTGAGTTGTGCGTTACTTATAGTATATTGGGAAGTTCATCTACCCATTTACCTCTAGCTTACTCCACTCTTTTCTTTAGGCTGCCGAAGACGATCTTATTCATTGCCTCGACTTGGTCATTGGTTTAAGGGTGAGCAATCGAGGTGTAATGAAGCCTTATGTTATGCGTCTTACAAAACTCCCTGAACTTGTTACTATTGAACTGTCTACTATTATCGATAACTAATGCACAGGGAACCCTAAATTGGGAAAGGATATGTATAAGGACAAAAACTTTCGTAGATTAGGCTGTAATGGTCACCACTGCTCATGCCTCTACCTACTTATTGAAATAGTCGGCCATTACCAAAATAAATTGCTGACCTCTAGATGCTTTTAGGAAAGGACTAAGTACTTCTAATCCTTATTGGGCAAAAGGCCATAGGCTTGTCATAAGATCTAGGTCAAAGCTCAGTATATAGGAGATCGGGGCATGCTTCGACACTAGTTGCCTTTTTAGATCAAGGGTTTTGCATCTTTTTTTATTGTCAGCCAATAATAGTCTAGTTAAAGGGCTCAGATGTACAAGGCTTGGGATTGGATGTGGTTACTACACACCATTGCATGGAGTTCTTCTAGAGCATGGATGCCTTCTTCGGACTTAAGGTACCTAAGGAGCGACATGCTCTAACCCTGTTGATACAATACGCTGTTGACAAGTGTGTAGTTGGTAAAGGCATAGGCTAGCCTCTTTACTTCCATTCGATTCTAGGGTAGTGCTCTAGTTGTTAGGTCCTTTATTATAGGGTCCATCTAACAAGGTTAGGAGTCTATTGGTTGGATTATGAGGACCTCTTGTTCTCCTTTTATACTACATTCAGGGAGGTATTGTATGAAAAGCGGTTTTTCACCATCGTATTGCATGGGAATAATGGACAAGGCTAGTTTGGAAAGCCTATTTGGTTTTGAGTTCTCCATTCATGAAATCTTGTTGATCTTCCAGGAGGTAAACTCTACAGTGATCCCCTGGACCACCTATAGATATTTAATCATCGTCTCCCCTTTAGTATCATACTATCTCCTTACTTATTGGACCACCAACATAAAGGTTGAGTGGATGTCCAACTTTTCAACTCCAATGTCTTTAGCGATCTTTAGTTTGATGATGAGCACCTCATATAAGCCAAACTTTAATGCGTAGAGTACTTTTGTTCCATATAGGCCTTATAGTATTATGCCAACCCTACTTCCCCTTTAAGTGGAGGAGCCATCAACATGGAGAGTTTACACTGGGATATCAATGTCCACTTATATTTCCTCCTCTCCTGTATACTTTACAATGAAGTTTGCAAGGACTTGGGGCTCGATTGCCTATCTTAGTTTATATTGGACATCATGGGTGCTTAGCTTAAGGGTATACTTCACCATCCTGCTAGAGGTGTTGGGCTTCTGTAAAACAACTCAAAGTGGCTAATCAGTTAGCATGATGATTAGGTGGGCTTGAAAATATGGCTTAAGCTTACGTACAATAACCACTACGAGGATGAACTTCTCAATCTAAGTATATTTGGTTCAAGCCCTTAAAGGATATGGCTTACGTAATACACGGGCTAATGTTTTCATCCATTTACTTGAACTAGAATTGAGGATATTGGTCTTTCACTGACAGCGAGGTAGAGATATAATTCTCGACTAGGGATAAGTTTCGAGAGCACTGGTGGGCTCTCAAGAAACTTCTTTAAGTTGTCAAATGCTTGCCGACACTAGATTGTTCATTGGAACTTAAAAGGGTTCTTCAGGAGCCTAAAGAATTTTGAGCACTTATCAGCATTTTTAATACGAAGCGGTTCAAGGTTGCGACTCTTCCTATCAGGCGTTGAACCTCCTTTATTGTCTTCAGGGCTGTAATGTCATAAATTGCTTGGATCTTGTCTAGGTTAGCTTCGATTCCTTATTCAGCGAACATGAAGCTAAGGAATTTTCATGATGCGACCCCAAAGACGCATTTTTAGGGGTTGAGCTTCATCTAATAGTAACAAAGGGTGTTGAATGTCTCCCATAGATCCTTAATGTGGCGTTTTCTTTTCTTGTTCTTTATAATCATGTCATCTACATATACTTAGACTTTTGTCAATCTATGGCTTGAAAATGGTGGTGAATAATCTTTGGTACGTTGCTCCCATGTTCTTTAAACTAAAAGTCATTACTTTGTAGTAGTAGGTTCTAAAGTTTATGATGATCGAGGTATGGACCTCGTCCTTGGATGCCATTTGGATTTGATTGTAACTTGAGTAAGTATCTACGAAGCTAAAGAGAGTGTGTTCTTAGGTAGAGTTAATAAGCTGGTCGATATGAGAAAGAAGGAAACAATCTTTGGGGCAGACCTTGTTCAAGTCGGTGTAGTTGACACAGATTCTCCACTTTCCATTGGCTTGTTTTATGAGGATTGTGTTAACAAGCTATGTAGGGTATTTCTCTTACCTTATAAAGCCTGCCTATAGTAATTTCTAAACTTCTTGTTTAATGTAGCTTTGCACTCTGGCATGAAGTGTCATTTCTTTTGCTTTATTGGTCGTATGCTAGGATCAACATTAAGGTAGTAGGTTGCTTCGGGAATGTTGATAATTCTCAGCATGTCTTTAGGTGCAGATGCGAAGACATCTATGTTTTAACAAAGGAAATCAGTGAGCCTTGTCTTCTCATCTTCAGGTAGAGTTATGCTGATTCAAGTGACTATTCCTAGAGTGTTTCCAAGCCTAATTTCCTCTATCTTCTTAATTGATTCTCATTGGAGAATTAGGCTTTGTTTAGTAATAGATTTTATATTCATGACGTTGTCCCGAGTTTGAGCTTTGAGGTAGAGGGACCTAGATAGATTTTGTTCTCCTTAGACTTCACCTATTCCTGTTGGCATCAGTAACTTAGCTTTCAAGCATTGTTGGCTAATAAGCATGTCGAACTTTGTCATACTAAGTCGCCTTAGTATGATACTATATGGCGACTACTGGTGACCATAAAATCGATGGACTGTATAGCGATGGTAGGTTGTAAGCCTAGTATAATTGGAAAGATGATGAATCCCTTGGTTAGCATAGGTCTCCTTTCCTCAAAACTTGTAAGGCTATGCTTGTATGGTTAGAGGGGCTTATCGAGTTGGTCTTTCATTTGCTCATATGTATGGTGAAACAAAATATTAGCCGAGATGCTATTGTTTACGAATGTTTTTGGTACATTGACGTGGCTAATCTCAGCATTGATGACCAGGGCATCATTGTGCGAATAGTTGACACCTTGCTCGTCATTTAAGGTGAAAGTAACGATAATGTTGATCTTAGGCTTATTAGCTTTGATAAGGTACACTTCATGCTTGGTGGAGGTGGAGACGAGGTTACCTATAAAGCCAAGGCCTCCAAAAATGGTATTTACTTGTCCTCGTCTACCGCAACGATTTTGATCATCAGTGATGTGGTCTCTTTACTGGTTCTATTGCTACTGTTGATGTTGTTGTTGCTACTCGATTTAACGACCCTAAGTTCATTGCTAGATTTGATTTCTTTCATTAGCGATTAGGTGGTTGATGAGGCCTTTGAGAATAGGGCCTTCGACTACATTTTTAAGGTGGTGCCACTCATTGGTGTTGTGGTTGTAAACATGATGATAGTCACAAATATTTGCCAACTTAGGCATCTCTCTAATGTTGGGAGGTTAGGAGAGTAACTCCTAAACCTCATACATAATCTCTCCAAGGGAACGATTGAGATGTATGTATGAGGGGTAGTTTGTGAATCTTTACTTTTATCCATCTCTTTGTTCTTTTGATGAGGGCAACATTGGGTCTCTCGAGCTGAGCTGATCATTGACTAAGCCTCAAATGTTGTTATTAGCTTCAAACCTTGCTTTGATAGTGTCTTCCTAGGCAACATACTTTTCAGCCACTCTCATGAACTCGTCGAGCAAGTTTGGTTTGTTGAGGGATACTACATCAAAGAGCTTCCTATTGGGGTTAATCCTTGTGATTAAAGCCTAGATGGCTATTCTCGTATCGAGCTTGGGGACCTAAAGCTTAGTACAATTAAAGTGTTCCAAGTATGCGTGCAAGACTCATTGAGGCACTATCTCACGTTGTTAAGTATGGAGGAGTCCTTGCGAAGTGCTATTGAAAATTGTTCACTAAGCCATCAAAAGATGTGATAGAGCCATTGGCGGGGGTGTTGAACCATAAAAAGGTCACCTTTGCTAGTATGTTAGGGAAAGCCTTACACATGATGGTGTTAAAGAAGTTATGGAGGCTCATCATGATATGAAAGTGGACTGGGTGGTCATCTTGGTCACCTATTCCATCGTATGTGTTGAGGTGAGGCAGCCTCATGCCTTGAGGCAGAGTTTCCTCAAGAATGAGCGGTGTAAACAGGTTTTTCGCTACTGTCAAGCGTAATGCTCTAGCCGATGACTCAACTTTCTTCTGGTCGTATACACCAAATGTGTGATGAATGTGTTTGTTCAGTTCCACATTCATGTCCTCAAATGCATTTGGAGATCATCTTAGAGATAAGTCTTTATTGGGTCTACTTGTTTCAAAATGCTCACCTTGAGTATGTGTTTTGCTACAATTGTGGTTCAACTGATCATGTAAGTCTTTGGGAGTCTACCGGTTGTGTTGAACTTAGTTACGTGAATACACTAGGCATGAAATTTGAGGGTCATTGGTTCTGTTTGGTGGTAAGGCTTCTTCATTTGGCCTTTTTTGGGATGCATTTTTTAGCAAGGCTACATCCCTATAGAGGGTGCATTAGACCTCTTGGTCTTATGATTGTCTTTTAATAGTTATTAGACAAGCAATCTGAGTTGCTACATTTTGTGGGCATAAGTATTTAGAGCAAGAGGTATTGGTGAGTGCCTTGGTGGGGGTGATCTGTTACCATCACCTACTTCTGACCTATTGTTGTCATCAAATTGTAAATCTGTTACCATCACCTACTTTTGACCTATTGTTGTCATCAAATTGTAAAGCTTATGGATTGTTATTTTTACCTTTAGCCATTTTGTATGGAGTAGCTTAAAACTATAGATACTAAAAGGTTGATTGTAAGATGAATAAACTAAGAATATGCAAAGGAATCAAACTTTGATTTTGTAAACTGAGAGGTTAATGGGTTTTGAATTGGATTAGGCTCCTTGCTCCAATCTTACTTAAAAGAAAGCCGTTTTTGGGTATATCCACGAAAGCCTTCTGGCGTAGAAGTTAGTAAGGAGGAATGAGAGAAGGGAGGGGGACTAGTGGCAGGTACTTAGATAAGGTTTTCTTGGTGAGAGTTATTTGAAGTATCAGAGATGCTAGATCCTTTTACCTACTGGCTCCTTGCACTATTTATAATGTAAGGAGTATAACTACCTGGGACACGTGGTGGCTCAAGGTTCGTCTGTACTTACTATTGATAGGAGATATGCACTGGGGAGCAAACTAGGTGGCTTTGGTAGTTGGTCAGTCACGACCATGGTAGCAACCATTTTTGTAACCTAAGGCTCTAATATCTTCAGAGTATGTTAGGTGTGCCAACCATAAAATGAATGTTAGATCGTAACTAATGCACCTAGGAAAAGGATAGGTGCTAAAGACAAAACTTCTCTGAGAGGTAATGGAGATGTCTTAGATTAACTGTGGGCCATTTGCCAAGCTTTAAGGGAGAGTTCACCAAGGCAAGGGAGTCTTCGCGAGGTGTGCTTATGTTTAAGGAAGGAAAAGGCCTTTATGATTCAGGCTCGATAGGAGATTAGCCATATGCTTAGGAGCTAGGTGCTCGGACATTGAGTGCTCGTAAGCTGGATCCTCGACATGCTCTTATGCAAGATTAGTGCTTGGGTCGAGCTCATTATAACTGTTCAACTATTGGTGGGCCTTGGGGGACTTCTATTGAAGGCCTCAAGTCGACCCAAAATTAAGCATCAACAAGGTCCATTATTTATGCATTGTTACACCAATTAAATTCCTCCATTATTATTTTCTATAATATATAAAAATATATGTATAGGACTTATAATAACATGAAACACAAAGAACTTAAACGTCTCACTTTCGAAAATGATATATTTTAGTGTAAATAATGAGAATGTAAATTATTCATTTGAAATATGGAGGATTTAGTTGAATTTTAGCACAAATATATATGACTTCCAACATAATTAGCCTAAAAAAAATTTACTTCAAAAAGATGTCTATGCATGACATATCCTTATGTCTTTTGTTATTAATGCATTTTTCATTATATAATCCTGGAATTAAAGTAATGTAGGGTCTTAGATATAGGGTTCTCAAAACTAATAAAATAATAAAGGTAACTTTTTATGGTTTTTAGATTTCATTAAACTAAAAATAAAATATGTGATTGAAATTAACATTCAATGTTACACATGAATGTTAAACTGAATTGGGCTTAAGTTAAATTTTCAATTGATATGATGCATGATTGATAAAACCATTTATATCACGTTTAATTCATTGAATGGAGTAAGGGAGAAATGGAATTGTGATTACTAGGGAATAAAATAAGGGTATAATAGGATGCAAATAGATATTATGGTGTTTAATTGAGCACAAATGAATTGAAATCACATTGTTTACTTTATAGAATTCAATAAGGAATGATACATTAATAGAATAAGAAATTCCTAAAATACCCCTGCTTAAAAGAATAATAAATAGTTTAAAAACAAGCAAATAAATTGAAACAAACAAAGAATTTATGCCAAGTAATGTGAAACCATAACCCTAAAATCATAGCTCCTCTTAGTTGAAACCTTAACCCTAATGTGAGGAGAAATCAACGCAACACAATGCTAAGATCACCCAAACGAAGTGTCTCTTCAAGAAATCAAGTGTAAATGTCAAATCTTTCTGGTTTTTCTATCCTTTAATTTGCCAAAAAAAAGAAAGAAAGAAAATGGATGCAGTAAACTTTAAAAAGAAGCAACACCGGTAGTCGAAAGCATAAAAAAGGGGTAAAGCTTCTAAAGGACTGTCTTGTGAATCAAATGAAGATATAAGTTCTTATGTTGAATTATACCAAGAAGTTGTCAAAGGATTTTATAAATGAACTAGACACTTCTAAAGAAAAAAAGGAAAAGAGTAAGTCCTTTACTAGTTCCATTTACACGTGTGAGCGGAGTGAAGACCAAAATTAAGTAGGAAATACAAAGAGAAAGCATTAAAATTGGGAGAGCCCATGAATACTTGTTGAAAGGCAAAAAGTTGTAATTTCTAATTTTCAATAAAGGTAAGATCGCAATAAAAAGAGTAGAGTAGGAAGGGAATCGGGATTCTTACCTTTTTCTAATAAATCTTGATGTAGCAATTAGATGGAATGGGGCTTTTAGGAAATAGGTGATGAAAAAAAGTAACTAAACAAGGTAATAGAGGGTGTAACACCCTAAGCAAACATGGCGTTAGAGTGTTAAATAGATTTTAATATGATGTAAATATTCTAAATAACTAGTTTACCACAACTTAAACTAAATCGATAAGAACTCAACTAAATACGTAAAAGATAACACTCTTATCAATTAGGAATTGGAGAAATTATACCTCTTTAAAAAACAACAAAAAAGGTCAAATAACAATTTGATTTATGCATTCAATAGTTATAATCGATCATATAAAGTCTATTGACAATTTTATTGACTATATATGAAAGGAAATAACCTAAATGGAAGCATAACACAATAATTAGGAAGTATACAAAAATAAAAACTAATGAAAAATGAAATAACATAAAAATATATGATAAAAGAAAAACTAATAAGGCTAAATCACATAAAACAAAACTGGGTAAATTACACAAACACCTCCTTATGGTTACCTTATATGCACTTAGTCCCCCCTTCTTTTAAAATGCGTGGATATACCTCCTCATCTTGGAAAAAGGTGCAATAGTTATTCTCTTTATAAATTTTTTGTTAATTTATGTATGCTTTTCAAAACGTAAGTAATAAAATACCTCTTATGCCCCTTTCTTCTTTGATTCCTCGTAAATAAAATTCCTTTAACTCTACAACTAGAAAATCTAACAAAAAAAAGAAAAGAAACATGCTTTGAAATGTAAACATCTCATTCATAAAAAATCTCAGGGAAGAAATAGCCGTTAGGATAGCCTTTCTATCATTTTGGCATAAAATCTCTGGTGAAGAAATTTGGCTATATATTTCTATATACATGTAACACATGATAAGATATTATAACTCCATTCACATGTTACAAGTATGTCTTTCATTTTAATTCCTTTGTTAATACTTGTTCTTAAAAAACCAACATTTTTTTTTCAAATTGAATAACCTACAAAACATCATCATATTGCGATAAGATTATGATATTAGTATATTATCTTTCCTAATACCTACTTAAGAGAATTTGCAATGGAGGCCATAAGAATGAGACTATTCCTCATTGTGGTTGTAATGGCCACTAAGGCATTCACCCTAAGCCTCATGTATGATACTATTGTCTTCTTGCTAATTGTCTTTACTTCCCTGCATTTGGATTTCTGGTTTAAGTAGCCAAATTTTGGCAATCCGATAATAATTGATCCAAAACATGTGCTTGGGAATTTTTTATCTTATTTATTTTATGATGAAAATTTAATTTTTCTGTTCTTTTTTAACTATTGGTAGATATACTTTGCTAAAGGGATCACTCTGCTTCCTTAGCCAATTTCATGGCATTACATTGTTGATTTTGCAAAATAGGAGAAAGTGTTAGTCACATGGGAGAAAGATTGTTCCAATGAGTAACTTCAAGTTTTATTTTTTTTTTCTATTGTTGATTTTGGCATAATATTTAATGAATGGACATGTTTGTATTTCAAAGCACCTTTTCTCCCTTTTCTTGAAGTTTTACTAGTTGTAAAGTTTGACTTTTATTTACATGGAATGGAAGAAGAAAAGGGTATAAAAGGTATTCTACCACTAACATTTTGGAAAGCATTTGTGGATTAATGGAAAATCTATAACGGGAGTAATTATTGCACCTTTTTCCAAGTTGAGAGGGTGTATTCATACATTTTAAAGGAAGGGGGAGCTAAGTGCATAGAGTAAACACAAGGGGGTGCTTGTTTAATTTACCTAAAAAAAAAATTATATGGAAAACTAATTGCTAGTTTACGTCATGTGAATTATTCTCCCTTTATTCCTTACGAAATTGCTATTGTGACGTTCAGTTCAACTTAAGGAATTGTTATTTCATAAGATATGGAATTGCAATTCTTTACTAAAACCAACAAATTGCAATTTAGACAAAAAAAAAAAAAAAAAAACGTCTCACTCTACCCTCTTCTCCTTCTTCCTATCATCTTCCAATGATAACCCACTACAGTACATGACCCATGCGACCATTACCACTAAACACCACCAATAACCACCACTATCTTCTACCAACATATCACTATAGTATACAACCTATGCTACCACCACCATTGAAGACCATCAGCAACTATAGATCAAAGATCTTACTTTGATCCAAATGTAAAGCTAAGATCAAAGACAATTCTAATAAACAACACACTTAATTGTCGCCTAATGAGTTCCTAATTACACATATTTTATTTAGTAATTTTTGACAATTTCCCTTGAAATTTAAGTTTATTTTTAAATAATAATAATTAATTGATTAAAATTTTATTTTCTATGTTTTGAAATGATCTACATGAGAAAATGAAAAGATAGAAACAAATTTCACTCAAATTAGAGTTAAAATGAGTAAGTTATGAATGCTCGAAGATTGATAAAACCAAACGACATGACTTTGTCATTTCCAAGCAAAATTAGAGCTGATTTTCAACTGTTACAGCTTAGGACATGACTAAAAGACATGACCATATTGTTAGTTGTGTCTTTTCCGGTTAAAAAAGGAAAATAAAGAAATAAACATGAAGCATAATTAAGTACACAACCAAAAGACATTGTTGTGTCCCTGGTCGTATCTTTTCCAACTGACCAATTTTTTTATCTCTTCATATATAAAGCCTTGTTAGGGTTTATTTAGAGGAGAGAACTTTTTGGCATGACTTTTAGGGAGTTTTTGAAGCTAAGAACAATTAAGAAAGTAAGGAGAAGAGAAGATTTCAAGATTCAATTTTATTTGAATTTCATAATGCTCCTTTTTATTCTTTTCTGTACTTTATTTTTAAATTCCTATTTTGCGATGTATAGAGAGTAAAACCTCGGTATTTAGGTTTTGTGGAACTTATATCTATTCATGTGATATTATAATTGTTTAATTAATTTAGTTCTATATTATTTTCTTAATTCAACTACGTTTGCTTCATGATTTAAGTTATTATTTCCATGGATAGTTATCTAAAATTTGATATCTTATAAGAGAATCGAGAGATTTCTTATAAGATTAGATATAAGCATAGTTATTAAGAATTGTTGCAAAATTACAAATAATTTGTTAGATTTTTCTAAAATTTCAAATTAATGCATAAAGAATTTATTATTCAATAATGCAATCTTAGGTTATACTATTGAGAAAAGATTATAATAGATAATTCTAAGACTAGGGTTAATTGGCTTGAAAAATTGATTAACTTTAATAGAAAATTCTCCTAATCAAGAAAGATTAAAGAATAAATTAGATTATTTTTAAGAAAATCACATGTTAGATTTAGGGGAAATAAGATCTAGGTATAACATTGAATCTTGAATTAATTTTTAATTGAATTGCTTTCTAGTTAATTCTTGAATTACGTCTTAGTTAATCTTCAAATTAGTTTTAATAGTAATTTAAATTTATTTCTTTAAGTTTTTTGAAATTTAATTTATCGATTAAATAATAAAGACCTAATGAATACTAGTAGTCAAAGTCTTAGAGGGATCAACTTTTGGATTTATATTCGCTATATTATAAATTGATAGGTTGACTTGCCTACATTAAGTTTTTGGTGTTGTTATCGAGGACTTTTGATATTAAAAAAGCTAGTAGATTTATTAATCTAATCATTTTTTTTATCTTTTCTTGATTTCTTTCCTTTTCTTGAATTCTTTTATTTCTAGGTATGATCTTTAACTAAATTTTCTATTTTCTTTGGTGTAGTGTTTGACAAGAAGTTAGCTAAAGGGTTTGATTAAAATTGATCCCGAGATTGAAAGGATGGCTTTATGCAATTTGAGGCAATTATTTATCAAAGAAACAGTAGAGGTGATAAACCAAGGATCTTCGATTAGATTGAAAGACGGAGTGGAGTTATTAGAGGGTAAAGTCAAGGATTAAGCGATAGAGCAAGAATCTGATCTAGAAAGCTTACTAAACGACATCATGGCTAACAACAAGGAACATAATTAGACTATGTCGGACTACTTCCGACCATCATTAACCGATACCCAGTCTTACATCAACCAACCAATTGTTACAGCCAATAACCTCGAGATCAAGCCGAATATCATTCAAATGGTGCAGCGGTTTGTATAATTTGACCGCTTATAAGACAAAGATCCTAATGCACATATTTCTAGCTTTTTGGAAATATGTGATACTTTTAAGATTAATGGGGCAACTGACGATGCTATCCGGTTGCGCCTCTTTTCATTTTCTTTACGTAACTAAGCTAAGAAGTGGTTGAATTCCTTGGTAAGGAATTCAATCACAACCTAGAACGAATTGGTATGAAAATTCTTGGAGAAGTATTTTCCATCTGCAAAAACTGCCAAGCTTAAAGTTGACATCTCATCTTTTGCCCAAATAAAGGGTGAGACCTTATATAACACATGGGATTGCTTTAAGAACTTGTTTAGGTGGTGTCTACATCACGACCTCCCTCTTTGGATGGAAATACAAATATTCTATAATGGTCTCTTCCCTCTTACAAGGCAAATGATAGATGCAGCAATTGAAGGTATACTTAACAGCAAGATGACTAATGAAGTTTAAGCTTTGATAGAAGGTAAGGCTATAAATAATTACTAGTAAGAGAACCCTAGGGGGAAGCAAAAAGTCACAGACATATTTGAGCTCAATGTTGTACAGTCTTTAGCCGCTCAAGTGGAGATGTTGAGCAAGAAGATTGAATTACTCTCAGCTAGTTTACATCAACTATAATTCAACCCCAACAACTTTAGCCAATAGGGGATTGTAGGTTGCGAGCAGACAAAACAAGTTGATTTTCTAGGGAAACCTACAAGACCCTAGTATAATCCCTATAGTAATACCTACAACTCAGTGTAGAGAGATAATCTTAATCTTTTACAGGCAGTTTAGAATCAGGGTCAAGGCTAAGAATGGCAAGTAAGGAATTAGCCATAGCAAAGATCAAATTTGCCTCAACTTGGATTTTAACTACCTATGGTTCCCCTACCAGCCTTGGAGAATAAGTTGGAGAGTTTCTTGGAAAAATATATTCAATCCAATGAGGCTCGAATGCAACAAACAGAGGCTTCTTTAAGGAACTAAGAAGCTTTTATCCATAACTTGGAAAGTCAAATTGGCCAGATTGCAAGGATGTTAAATGAGAGACAACAATGATCACTGCTTGAGAACACTAAAACAAACCCTAGAGAACATGTCAATGCAGTGACCCTAAGAAGTGGTAGAGAGTTGCAAGTTGAGAAAAAGGAGGATAAGGAAGCAGTTGATAAAGAAGTAGAGTTCAAGGGTAAGGAAAGTTTAGAATTGCTGAAATCAAAAGAGAGTGTAGAGCTACCAAAAGTGAAGGAGTACAAGCCATCCATTCCATATCCATAACGCCTTAAGCAAGATTACCTTGATCCAACCAAGCAATTCAATAAGTTCTTTCATTTTTTTAAACAATTATAAGTGAACTTACCTCTTATTGGTGTTTTATTATAGATGTTGAAGCATGCGAAGTTCCTTAAGGATCTTTTGTCTAATAAGAGGAAGTTGGAGGATCTTTCAATTGTCACATTGAATGAGGAATGCCCTATACTACTTTAGAAGAAGTTGCTAAAGAAATAATAAGATCCAGGGAGTTTTATTCTTCCTTGTGTACTTGAAAACTTGTCTACTTGAAAACTTGTCTACAGATAATGCTTTAGCAGATTTAAGAGCCAGTATAAACCTGAAGCCATTTAAGTTGTTTAAAAAGCTAGGGTTAGGAGAACCTAAATCAACATGAATATACATTCGATCAACTGATAGGTCTACCACATACCTTAGAGGCGTCATAGAGGATGTTTTAGTGAGAGTTGATAAATTGATAGAGGATGTTTTTATTCCTGATATAGACGAGGATCTCGAGGTACCATTGATTCTATGTAGACCCGTCCTAACTACTACTAGGGTTGCGTTTAATGTTAATGAGTGTAAGCTTATCTTAAGGTTGGAGATGAGGAAATTGTTTTCTAGAATCCATATTCAATGCACAAGCCCTTTGACTCAAAGGGCAAAAGCTATGATTTTGATACTTCTAATGCTATTGTTACTGAATGCATGTTGGAAACACTTGTCAAAAAACCTATGAATGATTGCTTATAAATGGGAGATAGAAGAATGGTGAAAACCTTTAATCAATCAGAAGTTGTAGGTCAGTTGAGAGTTAATGAACCCAATGTGGTGAAGATAAGGATCGAACCATTTTGTAGAACAAAGGAAGGAAAGTTAGAGCCTCCTAAAGTAAAACACTCAGAAGATCGTTTAGAACGTGCTTTTGTAGCGAGGAACTCAAAGTTACCGACAACTACTCCATCAAAGAAAAAATTGGATAAAAAGAAGAGACTCAAGCAATACGAATTTGATGAGTGGCGTGATAGGAAGAAATTTAGTAGAAGTTATGTAATTAGACAAGAGAATTTACTATGCTAATAGAAAAAGGGTAACTTAAGCCTTTTTTGGACGGTTAAAAAATGAGGTAAGGGTGGAGATTTATCTCCACTCGGATAAAGGTAAGCAAACCATGCATTTCGTCGAATTATTGACGTTAAACATAGTGCTTTTGGGAGGCAACCTAAACTACTAGGTTGTGTTAGCAATTTTTATTGTTTATCTTAGCACTTTAACACTTTTATTTTTCATTTTAGGGTTAAGTTCACTTTTTTGTTGCGCTATGCATATGATGGTCGCACTAGCTAGTTAGTGAGTAAGGGTCAAGGAGACAATGCCTCAAAAGTTAAATGAAATTTCAAAATTGATAAGTATAACATAATAAGTTTTCCTTTTAGTTTAATTTTTGTATTAGATTCCTTATATTCAATTTTTTTTTGTTTTAGTTTAGTACTTTTATTTCTTTAAGTTTCTTTTAAGTTTCAATTCATGCATTTAGGAAATGCATACATAAATTAAAATAAATATTAGTAATAATAATAATTAAAAGTTGAAAAAAAAAAATAGTGTAGTATACGGTCGTATCTTAGACCGTGTGACTTATAGGCTCTCCATACGACCGCGACACAAAAGGGTACACGATTACGAGACATGGTCGTGTCTCGAACTGTGTCAATACCAAGTGAAGTATTGGTCGCACCACAAGAGATTACACAACCATGAGATACAGTTGTATCTTGGGTAGGGTCAGGTCGTGCCTACTATATATGTATACATCTAATAGTCTTTTTCTCTCACTTCTCCTCACACAAATGTACATATGATTTTATTTTCCTCTCGTTTGCTCCCTCACTCATGCCTAAACACATAACAGTAAAAATCACGATCATCTTTGATTTATAACCCATCACTCACATCGATTTAAGTTTTCCTAAGTGCACTCATTTCAAGAATCTGAGTAAATTCTTGGTCTCTCTTTCTCTTCAATTTTTCTACAAAATTTACTTAGATTGGACTCTTGTGCATGATAGTATGGTTAGGATTTAAATGTATGTTGGTAATTTTTAGTGTATGTTTATGAATTTTGAAAGATGGGTAGTGGTGTACATGAAGAACACAGTTGTGTTCTTGAATTAGGTGCTACAATTACATTTTGAAAGACACGAAGTTGTGATATGATTGTGTCATTTATAGTACATTACTATAGGCATGTGATTCTTGAATGTTTGAGTTGTAGTGATGAACTTTATCGCTTTATATGCCTTATTCTTCATTTCAGTACTTAGGGTTTTAGTGTTTAAACAAACATACAAACGCTATTGATTAATGTCATTAAGGAATTAGGAGTTTAAACATGCTTAGAATTCCTTTTCTAACAATAGTTGTTAGGATTGCATGAAGGATTTCTCAAGAATACAACTATATTTTACATGCATACAAAGTGTTTAACAAAATTCCCCAATGAGTTATAGTGTTTATTTTCTATATATAGTTATGCTTTTTGGTCTATTTCTTTATTAAAAGTGTGGGAAGCTTTGGTGTATTGGAAATTTGACTTGAATCTCGTTTCCTTTTGAAGAGAAACATGGTACTAAGAGCTAACTTAGAAGTTAAGAGGAAGCAGCTCGAGAGGAGAGTTCGGTTGAAGATGTCGATGATGAGGAGGAGGATGAAGAATACGAAGAAGATGAGGATGAAGTTATGGATGATGCCTCCGATTAGGAGGATTGTGGAGTTAATTGAGTCTTGTTGCAAGCTAAGGTCTTGAAAATTTGAAGCTCATGTTGGAGACTACGCTTGATCTGGACTACTTCATGCTTTAAACTTTAAACTTTTTACATTGATGAATTGCATTACTTCAAATTTTAGGGTGGTACTAGTTCTTTTTTCACTTTTCTACTCCTTTACTCTTAAGTGTTTGGATTGATTTGTTTTCATGTGTGACTTAATTCGTACATTGGGAACAAAATATATGGTTTTAAGTGTAGGGAAGGGGATATAGAAATTTATAGAAACTTTTGCTACTTGGGAAACCAATTTTTTTCGCATTTAACCCAATTTTATTGTTTTATTGAATTGCAATTATTTGGAAATTGATAACTTCCAATGAGTTGAAAATAATTTAAATACTTACTCTTTGATGTTTGAGTTATATGATGTTTGAGTTATATGATGCTAGAGTTGATAGGTAAAATCTTTGTGGAGTAAAGTTACAAGTTATTTAGCCTAGGATTTTAGTATTTAGGATCATAGTAACGTCACTGGTTAAGAGTTAGCCATGATTATTTTCGAAACTTATTTTGATGTATGCTTTCCTTTTAGATGAATTTAGAGCCTTATAACCCTTAGTAAACAAACAAATGAAATTTGTCTTTTGAAAAGCACTTGAAATGAAATAGTTGGAGATAGAAAGTTATATAAATGAAAAAAGAAATTAAAAAAAGACCAAAATTGGTAAGAATTTGCCTTAGTCCCTTAGAAGAGTGAAGTTGAATTCCACTACCAATATTGAAATAAGCTTAAAGAATGAGTTGATATGGATCTACCTTAGTCCCTCAGAAAAATAAGGTTCTTTCCTACTGCCAATATGAGAGTTAGTTGGTATGGATTGATCTTGATCCATCAGAAAAGCAGGATTCTTTCCCTTTGTTAACACAATCTTCCTTAATTAATGTGTTTAATTAAGAGAATTTGAAGCCCTCCCAACAAAAGCATGTATTAAGGAAACGATCAGAAGATAAGTAGATATAGTATGTGTTTACTCTGAATTATGGTACTTAGCGAGATTGAAGAGAGAGTTATATACATTTTAGTTAAATAGTTAAAAATCTTTATAACTTTTTCCTAATTGGTGAGATGTTAAATCTAATCTTGAGTACGGGAATCCTTGACTAAATAATCTAGTTAAACTTTAATTTATATAGATTAACTTATGAACTTTGGTATTTTGTGTCCTTTGGACATTAGGAAAAATATTGAGTATAAGAGTTAAGGAAGTCATTTAAAGAAAATTGATTGGATTTGCAAGTTAAGGCTTTTCGGTTTAAGTGTAAATTTTTGCTGGTTTCTTAGTTAGTGATTATTTTTTACTTAAGAATTCTTGTCTTGATCTTTCTTTGATTTATTTGCTTGAGGACAAGCAAATTCTTAAGTATGGGAAAGTTTGATGAATTTTTAATTATATATATTTTATTTAGTGATTTTTTATAATTTTCCTTAAAATTAAAATTTATTTTTAGATAATAATACTTAATCAAGTAAAATTTTGTTTTCTAGGTTTTGAAATGATCTACACAAGAAAACAAGAAGATAGAAACAAAGTTCCCTTAAATTAGAGCATAAATGAGTAAGATCGACACAACCAAACGACATGACTGTGTCGTTTTTAAGCAAAATTGGAGTTGATTTTCAATTATTATAACTTAGGACATGACCATGTCGTCGGTCGTATCTTTTCTAGTTAAAAAAAAAAAAGGAAAGAAACAAATGTAAAGCACAATTAAGTATAGGACCAAAAGACACGGTTGTGTCTTTTTTAACTGACTTTTTTTTTTATCTTTTTATATATAAAGTCTTGTTAGGGTTTATTTAGAGGAGAAAACTTTTTTGCATGACTTTTTAGGAGTTTTTGAAGTTAAGAATAATCAAGAAAGCGAAGAGAAGAAAAGATTTCAAGATTCAATTTTATTTGAATTTCATAATGCTCCTTTCTATTCTTTTCTATACTTTATTTTTAGATTCCTATTTTGCAATGTATAGAGAGCAAAACCTTGGTATCTAGGTTTTGTGGAACTTATATCTATTTATGTGATATTATAATTGCTTGATTAATTTAGTTCTGTATTATTTTTTTAATTCAACTATGTTTGCTTCATGATTTAGGTTATTATTTCTGCGGATAGTGATTTAGAGTTTGATATTTTATTAGAGAATTAAGAGATTTCTCATAAAATTAGATCTAGGCATAGTTGATGAGAATTGTTGCAAAATTAGAGACAATTTGCAAGATTTTTCTAGAATTTCAAATTAAAGCGTAAAGAATTTATTGTTCAATAATGCAATCTTAAGTTATGCTATTGAGAAGAGATTCTAATAGGTGATTTTAAGGTTAAGGTTAATTAGTTTGAAAAAGTAATTAACTTTAGTAAAGAATTCTCCTAGTCAAAACAGATTAAAGAATAAATTAGATTATTTTTTTATTATTTTTAAGAAAATCACATGTTAGATTTAAGAGAAGCAAGTCTAAGTACAACATTGAATCTTGAATTAATTTTCAATTGAATTGCTTTCTTGTTAATTCTTGAATTACGTCTTAGTTAGTCTTTAAATTAGTTTTAATAGGAATTTAGATTTACTTCTTTAAGTTTCTTGAAATTTAATTTGCCGATTGGATAATAAAGACCTAATGAGTACTAGTAGTCAAAGTCTCTAAGGGATCGACTTTTGAACTTATATCCGTTATGTTATAAATTGATAGGTGCACTTGCCTACATTATTGCTCATGGTGACGCTAAAGAGTCATTAGAGGATAAACGGACTAGTAAAGGAGAAGAGTTGGAAATGAAAGTTATTATCGAAGAGAAAGCTTTGTCATTTTATGGGAGCAATTCAATGGTGATGCATATGGCAAAGGAGCTCTAGCAAACAAAGATGGTATTGGAGTTACTCTCTGGTGGGAGTTTTGAACATGATGATTTCGGGAAGCATATGATGGATGTTCACCAACCTATAGTGTCCACCACCTATCCATCATCTTTGACCTTCATTATTCATAACTTAGAAAGTAAGGACACTTTCTTTCATTGTGTTTCAATATCATTTCTTTGCTTAAGGCTTGGGTTTTGAGGATGGAGAAAAGGGATGACTTGGAAAATATAGAAACCCTAATTTTGATTAAGGATTAATGATTTTTACATTAAGGATTAGGATTTAGTGTTTAATTTCAAGAGAGAAGTGATTGTTGCTTTTGGGAGGAAGACTAAATTGCTTTCTAGTGGGGTTAATGAATTTGCTAATCTAAATGAAGGAACAAGATGGGGTCATTTAGTCATTTATGTTCTATTATGGGTCTATTCCTTAATTGTTAGTTTAACCAATTGAACAATATAATAAGCTATTATAGCTTCATTACATTCTTAACGAATTGGAATTCCATTATTTTTTAATTCTATTTAGGGAAGTGAACAAACCTTAGATATAACATGCCAAAGCTGAAAGGCCGGTCTTATGTTAAACTAACTACCCCGAATTGTAGCTTGTCTACTTTCTCTAAATTGATTACTTAGTGGACCTACTTTTCTAGTTTCTTATTAATTAGCCTCTTAGTCTCTAAGCATGTGTGGTAGAGTAATTTTGGTCAAATCATATTATTAATATAGGCAATCACTATATATTCATGTTTACTTTCTTATCTTTATGCATTATACTAAAATTAACTTAAGAGAGAGTGAAGGTTTAATGGGATAGTGGATAGTTCTAATTTGGTAAGCGCATTACAAATTGCATAAATTAAAGTAAAATTAAAAGTAATAAAGACATCAAAGTGGAGTTTCCCACTTTAATGTTATAGATAAGATTTTGATATACTAATTTACTTTTAAATAATAATTAGAATTGATAATTGACATCGAAAATTCAATATTATTAATAATTAGAATTATAATATTGAAAATTTATCAAATATACAAATATGAGGTATCACTCAGCTACAACAAGTTGAAACAAATTATAAAATTTATTGAAATATTCTCCAAACTCTTGAGTGTGAGCAAGAGTAAAAATTCAAATGAAATAGACCTTATCTTTTAATGCATCTTTTATTACATAATCCTAGAACTAAAGTAATGCAAGATCTTGAATAAAGCATATAGGGTTCTCAAAACTAATAAAATAATGGAAGAAGGTAATTTCTCATGGCTTTTATATATTTCATGAAATTGAAAATAAAAGATACGAATGGAATCAACATTTAATGTTACACATGAATATCAATACTGGTTTGGGTTTAAGTTGAATTAGCGATTAATATGACGTATAGTTTATGAAACCTCCTAAGGTATTAAATAGATTCTACTATGACATACTTAATCTAAATAACTGGTTCGCCATGACCTAAACTAGATTGATAAGAACTTAATTGGATACATGAAAAATAACACTCTCATCATTTATGAATAAGGAGAAAATACATCTTTCTAAAACTTAACAACAAAAAAGATCAAATAACAACTTAATTCATGCATTTAGCAGTTATAACAGATTATGTAATATGCCTAGTTATAGTTTTATTAACTATATATGAAAGCGTAACCTGATAATTAGGAATTACATAAAATAGAAACTAATGAAAAATGAAATAATATAAAATAAAAGATTAAAAGAGAATTGAGAAAACTAAATCACATGAAAGAATTTATATAGAAAACTAAAAGAATTAACATGCTAAAGAAGTCCATGGAACCAATCGAAAGGCTAGTTTTATGGTGAACTAGTTGTGCCCTTATTGTAGATGGTTGATCACTTGGTTGATCTACACTTTTAGTTTCTTGTTGATTGGCCTCTTAGCCTTCTAAGCACACATTACAAAGTATTTTTTGTTGAATTATATTATTAATACAAGTTACCAATATATTATTCATGTTCAATTCCTATTCTCATGAATTATACTAAAATTAACTTTGGAGAGAGTAAGGGTTTAATGGTTCTAATAGGTTATTTTGAACATGAGCCTTTTAGCAAAACTAACCTCCTTAGAGTATGGGTTGAGCTTATAAAGCCCAAATTGATGTCTTTTGAGCCTAGGACATTGGAAGCTTGGTTAACCTCATCATGTTCCAAGTAAGCTCCCAGCTTCAAGGATGACTTGCTAGGGCTTGAATTGAGCTCTCAAGAGCTTGGTTGACCTCATTAGAAGATATCTGTTGAGCTCCCATCTTTGTCTAGTTCCATGGAAGGTTTAATGGTGTTGATAATTTATTTTGGATATGGGACTTCAATCTAAGGCTAGCCTTCTCAAAGTATGGGTTCAACTTGTAAAGCCTAAAGCAATGTTTTTGGAACCTAGGCCATGGGGAGCTAAGCTGACCTCATCATGTTTCAAGCAAGCCTCTAGCTTCAAGGATGACCTTGCTTGAAGCTAGAGGCTTGCTTGAGCTCGAATTGAGCTCTCAAGAGCTTGGTTGACCTCATTAGAAGATATCTGTTGAGCTCTTATCATCGTCCAGTGCCATGGAACTTAGTTAGGCTCTTAAACCTACAATGCTCATGTTTAGTCCATAGGTTCAAAAGAGGATTAGGCGAGAATAGTCTGATTGGATAAGAAAAGTTCACACAGTTAACACATGCTTGTCTTCTATATCATCTCTAGAAGTTTCGAAATTAAAGAGATCACGATCTCTTCTCACACATATGATATGCATTTATTCTCTCAAATACTCTACTAATTTAAGTATTAAAGTGGTGGCATTGAAACCATCTTCAATTGTCCTTTTAGTTTACATTTGTTCATTTTACAGGTTACTTCAAACTTTAATTATCATACCGAAAATCAAATAACAACAAATGGGGTAGTGAATAGTTCTAATTTGGCAAGTACTTTACAAATTGCATGAATTAGAAAGTAATAAAGACACTAAAATGGGGTTTCCCCTTTTAACATTATAGATAAGATATCCATATACTAATTTATTTTTAAATAATAATTAGAATTGATAATTAACATTGAAATGTCAATATCATTACTAATTAGTACTACGAAATTAAAATTTAACAAATATACGAATTTTAGGTACCCACTTGGGTCACAACAAAATTAGAAGAAAGTAGAAAATCTATTGAATTATTCTTCAAACTCTCTGAATTCTGAGCAAAAATAGAAATTCAAACGAAACGGACCTTATCTTTGTTTCTGCTCCTATTGTTTGGTTTGGAATTTTAACATTCTGGGCGCGTCGCACGCGCGGTGGCATTACGGCATTGGGAGGGCAGGAGCAGGAAACAATAGGTAAGCCGAGGGGTGGGGGCCCCCCTCTCGTTGTCGGGGAGATCGTATCACTTCACCTTCACTTCCACAAATTAATTCACCAATTGATTCATCATCATCAATTCATGCGCGTGGCCCCCACCTTCCCCCTCTTCCTAAATCTGCCCATCCTACTATTTCTTTTGACGGCGACTTTTCCAACTTATCTCTCTCTATCCCTTTGTCTTTCTATCTCCTCGAAAATGACTCGTAATTTTACACGCTAGTAGAAGTTTAAACGAGATGAAGCTATCTAGATTTGATATTTACTCAAACTTAGATTCAATAAGAATCAAGTTGAGTTTGAACTATCTAATTAACCTGTTGAATTCAATTTAAGTTTTATGATATTTAATTCTATAAGCCTATAAACATAATCAAACTCAAGTTAAATTTAAATATTAGTCGATTCTAGACTCAATTTAAATACTATTAATATTTTAATTAAATTTATAATATATTTTTTTAAGATTATAGAATAAACGAGCTTAAGTAGTTGAGTACTACTTCAAGCTGAACTCGTGTTTAGAATTATAAGTTCGATTAAGATATTTTGGGCTTAATTCGTTTATAGCCTTATATAATATATATATATATATATGATATATAAATATTAATAAATTTTTAATTCTCTCTATATGAGTTTATAGTGTTAATGTTCTTAATTACTCATTAAAAGTTAAAGAATAAAAAAGATTAATTTCTACATCCATCCACGTTTTTTTTTTTTTACATAATCATTCTTTAAAATGCTAAGTCTATTGTAATTAAAGATATGAGTGTTGATCTCTTAATTTAATGGCCGATTTTTAATTTTTCCTCATTTGAAGTTGTACTATGAATATTACTAAGAAAAAGAAAATAATTCTTCTAAATATACGAGGATTTTACTTATAAACTTTTTAATTATTATCGGAACCACTCGTTAATACATCATTACCGTATAACTATGTATAGTATCGCAACTGTGTCTTGACGGGACATAGCTTTAAAAAAACAAAAACTTTCACTCTCCCTCCTCTTTCTCTCTCCTCTATCTGACAAATGGAAAACCAGAAAAAGTTGAATCCAACACAAAACTAACGCGTCCTTTCTAACTCCAAAAGCTCACCTTACTAAAATTCCACAAAAACCCTAGCTTTCTCTCTCTCTCTCTCTCTCTCTCTCTCTCATTCTCTATACCTTTTCATGAATCGGAATTGAATTCTATCCTCGATTGGGATTTCTTATTCCCGATTGGTACTAGTACAGTTGTTCCAGGCCATGGACAACGACGATGACAACAACAATCTGGAACAAAAACCTCAACAACAGAAGAACGATCCCATTCAAACTAGTGAGTTCAGTACTCTCGCGAACTGGCCTCAACTCGGAGATGACTCAGATAGTGCTTATTTCTTCTCCAGTAGTAGCGATAGAGAGAGCTCCATATTAAGCGACTTCGGTTGGAGCATCCACGAACCGTCTCGTCATGACGTTGACCCGATCCGTGAAGACAGGAACCAATCCGACGATCATTTCTCCGGAGCAAGCGGCGGGGGAACGCTTCACACGGTGGTTGCCGCGAGTTCAAGCAATCCATCTGTGTCCTCGGACTCAAGCGAGGATCCAACGGAGAAGTCTACGGGCTCCGGTGGGAGTTTGCCGGCTGCGGAGTCACCGTGAGTAGTAGGGTTTTACACGCATGTAAATTGGAGTCACGTCATATCATATGTCCTTCCTCGTAAATAAGTCATATTTCGAGGGTAAATTGCAAATAAAAACTCGAATACTCGAGATATGGAAAATTAATCTCCGCGGGTTTGCTGTCTTGAAAAACAGAGTGCAATTGCCTAGGTTTTGCCTTGTCCGTACGTTCTAGGAGGTTTAGTACAATCCTCTTTTCTGGCCAAAACTCCAAATAATCAAAATATGCGAGATATTTTCGTAATATTGATATAAAACAAGGGGTTATTACGTAAATGGAATATTTACTAATTAGGTATTCGGACACGGCCATTATTGCGGCGGGAATGGCGTGCTGTAAAATTCTCTTTTTTTTTTTCCCTATAATTTCGTACCTTTTTTTCATTTTATTTAAATATCTCTTTTTCCTCCTAAATTTATAATTTTCTTTCTTTTTTTTTTTCGTATTTCAAGGAATAACAATAACTTCAGTTTCTGTGGCTCGTACACAAAAAAATCTCCCTATATTAAGTAGATATCTAAAGAGAGGTGTATATATAAATAAAAAGTATCAGATACCAAATCTTGAGATATATATGCATACGCAAATATATACACTGTACTCACTTTTGTTATATATAACAAGGAGAGAGATTCTTATTGTTTTTAGTTAGCGTTGTTGTATGTATAATTGCTATTCTTTAAAAATAGAAATACATACGCATTTTTTTAATTATGTGATGGTAGCTATCTTATATTATTAGAACACTCTCTTTCTCTCTCTTTATATTTATAATCTGTTTCTAGTGTTTCTTCTACTTTCTAAACTTGGCTATTTGGTTTTATATCTAATTGAGGAAGGTTTTTTGCGCGGTGCATTTTGGTTGGTATTGGAAATACTTCGGATTCGTGTCTCATTTCGCATTAGTGTTGAAAAACACTTGAGCAAATGATTTCACTACATTAGAGTTGTGTTTGCTGGTACCCCATTCACATTTTTTGTATCTTATATTGTATTAATTTCGTATTTTGCCTTTCAAATCGTGTTTTTAAAATCAGTGAAAAAAAAAATAATCATAGTGATCGGTGTGCAAGAGGACAATTCTTTGCTTTTTGCCTAGAGGTGAGGATATATATATATATATATGTATTTTATGTGTTTAGAGCGTACAGACAATCACGTGTGCTCGCACACCAGAGCAGATGTTGTTGTCTACTAAGTGGGTGTTTGAGGGTACAATATGCGAAGCATATATACAAATCAGTGAGTCCGCATTTCATACGGTATTCTTTCCTTTTATTCACTTCATTCTTCTAGATTGGGTCGCACATGCAATTTTCTTTTTTCTTTTTTTTTTAAAATAATCATATGATTGAAGATTTGTTTTAAAAGTTGTTTCTTTGCCAATGATATGGAGCATGACTAGCTGGTGTTCAGAAGAAGCATCATGTCTTTGATCCTCTTTGTACTCCTTTCCACTCTCAAAACCCTTCTTTTGGCGATTCCAAAAAAAAAAAAAAAAAAAAAATACCCTCTTTTGGACAAAAATTGGAAGAGAAAAAGATCTGCAGACTTGGATACACTCGTTATTACTATACTCTATTTATAATTTCCATTTGTTTGCATTGCTTTGTTTTTAGGTAAATCATTTATTTATCTAGTTATTTGAATGTTTCTTATGTGTTACTTAATATTATTTTGTTTGTGCGTGTGTGTTGTGTGCTTTGTTTTAATCTAATCTGTATCTTATTAGTATTATATTTTAAAGACATATTTAACTGCAAGAGTTGAATGATCTGAAAAGATATGGCGAGACTTTAAAAATGGTGTTAAGGCTTTTAATTCACCAATAATCTTTAAGTATACAACAAAACTGCATTCTCGCCAAGTGTTTGAATTCCTTCATCTTAAATGGAAAAAAAAAAGAGGACCCCTTTCCTTTTCGACTTTCTTTTCCCTTTGTATTTTCTTTTTTCTTTTTTTTTTTCTTTTTCATTGGATATAATGAGCTTGTATTATTTTTGGTTTTTGTTTTTTATTGTTTTTCTTTTTTTCATTGCACCACTGCGAGCTTAGCCGAATGAGTATACATACTACATTTTATGGGGAGGGGAATCAATTATTTACTGTCATTGGATGGGGGCTTCAACATTGTACCGTATAATTGCATAATATATATCATAATAATATTTTGGCCATGGCATGTTTTCATGTAGACCATATATACTAAAAAGCATTATTATATACCCATTAAAGTCCAAACGATGTGATATGGTGTCCTTTTTCTTGGTGTCCCTCGTGATTTGTTAGGTGCTTAAATGAGATCTTGGGTGGCGATGCTTTGTTCCACCAAAAGTGTTAAAACATATATTTTAGTGAAGTGTGGCAGTTCTCATTAAGAAAAATAAAGATTTGCAACCGCCCCCCAAAATATATTCTGAAAAAACCCCAAAATTAATGAGCCTTAGTGGATAAAAAATAAAATAAAATAAAACAAATGCACCAAATATGGCATTTTATTTTGAAAATTTAGAATATACATACATATATATATATATATGTACAACATTAAAAAAAAAGAAAAAAAATAAAATAGTAGGAACAAAAAGGCGAGTTGCCTAGTCATCGTAATATATATATATATATATTTTCATGCATTTTACCTTCGATATAGCCATATGCATATATACGCACACACTTATGTTTGTATGTCATTGGTGAATATATGTGTGCAATATGCTCTTAGTTTGTCGTTATTGATTTCTAGTTTTTGTGGTAAACTTCTCTAGAAACAAGGCCAAGAAGAAGGGTCAAAAGAGAATCAGGCAACCCCGTTTTGCATTCATGACTAAAAGTGAGGTTGATCATCTTGAAGATGGCTACCGATGGCGAAAATATGGACAAAAGGCTGTTAAGAACAGTCCGTTTCCAAGGTTAGTTGCTACATCCTCTTGATCTCAAATAGGAATACTACTTGCTTTGAAAGAATTTTTGTTCTTGAATGGTATGTTTCTATTCACGTAATCATAAATCATATATTGCCGTGTAGAAATAAAGAATTATAAATAAAGCGGTAATCGCATCAAGTACTCCAACTCCTTTTGAGATGTCACTGGAAACAATACGGATGAAAACGTATCATTAAATGAGAGCGAAATCTTACCCATTATTTTCCTACATATTTTTTTTCCGAGTATCTTGGATCTCCTTAATTCAAAATCCATGTAATGTAAATATATACGTCCTCTTTGGTTTTCAAAACTCAGACCACCTTTATTGCAGTTCCTTGGTATCATTCTTTAGGTCCTTCACCGATGGACAGGGTTCCTCGGTAAGGAAGCGTTCCTTTTTAGAGGAATATTAGGTTTATTTATTATTTTCATTAGCTTTTGATTGGTTTTTATTGAGACCTACAAAAATTTGAAAAGCATGATATACAACTTTTACGAAGGTTCTTAAAGAAGAGTAAGTTCCTTGAGATTGGGGATCGAAACAGATTTCTTAATATTAAAAGTGTTCTT
This sequence comes from Lumnitzera littorea, assembly GCA_024138015.1. Taxonomy (NCBI): domain Eukaryota; kingdom Viridiplantae; phylum Streptophyta; class Magnoliopsida; order Myrtales; family Combretaceae; genus Lumnitzera; species Lumnitzera littorea. The sequence goes on from JAMXBB010000005.1 coordinate 26,404,018, forward strand.
TTTAGTAAGTAATTGACGGTAAGATAACATTGTTAATTTGTTCTTTATCATACTTTTTTTATTATAGCTTCCTAGGCATTTATATCATCGGTGTGTTTCTTATAAATTTAATAACGTACCTAATAGTAGAACATTTTTTTTTTCCGGGTAGCAATACTAGAACATTTTTACTAGACCTAACATTTCTACGTGACCCTTAATTTAGAGCACTTTTTTGAACGTTTGGAATTCCTTTGATTTGCATGAAACTTCTTTTAATTTTTTTTTCTTTTTTTTTTTTTTTCTAAATAACATTTAGGATTTCGTTGATTAGGATAAGTTTTTTTTAGTGTAGCCTCATTTCCTTGAAATCCCAGTGTGCTATTATTTTTAATGAGAGTTTGATCAACTATTGAAGCATTTGGTTGTTAAAACTAAATAATATAAGTACAATTGAATAGTACATACAAGGAGTATGAGATAGTATATAATTCTATTATACTACAATTGGTATGCATAATATTAGATGCAAATTTTCGTGATTGAACAATTAAAAAATTAAAAGTTTTAATTATTTACTACGTAAATTACAATAAAGTTCAATATTGTGATTTATAAGTAAGTTGTGGGATTATTTTTGAAATTTTAAAAATATATATATTTTATATTATGTGAAGTAGAATTTTATATAATCAAATAAATATATAAAATTTTGAGATTTTATCCAATACTCTAAGATCTCTTTTGTCCAGTACTCTAAGATCTTTTATTTATTTATTTATTTTTCAGTACTAAACCAATTATGTAAACAGAACAAAGGACAAAATAGTTTTATTTATTTAAATACCATGAAATCACAGTAATTAAACGATGCCTATATGTCTTTTGAATTCTTGGAATTATTGGACTTCTCCTCATTAATTTGTGAAATACAATAAAATGGGAGGTTTGCCGTGATATTTTTGTATTTCCACCTCTGCATCCGAAACTATTTCGTTAAAATTAATGAAAAAGGGGATTCCATTTAATTCTTTCTTTAAGCGATACCATGCAATCTTATTCTAGTTCTAGGATAATAATCAAATGGGTCTTAAACATAGCTAATGAAAAGAACTTTATAGTAGATATACTGCTTCTTTCTAAACATTTTCTGCTGAACCATCAAATTGTCATAGTTGCCTCATACTCCTGCTATAAATTGAAAGAAAAAAGAAAGAAGAAAGGATTGATTTTGTCCAGCATATGTTTTCATTCCTATATTCTCCTTGCTTTACATGTTAGGTATAGATCAGTTTGACACCTAACCATTTGCACTTAAAAAACTTGGGCCGGATTCAAAATTTTACTTCCAGTTGGATAGAGTCTAGCTTTTTGAATTCCAGCTCAGCTTAAAGCGTTACTTTGCAAGTAGTTCAACTTTGGTTTTTAAACTGATTCAAGCTCGTTTGGGTTCAATAAAAAGAAAAAAAAATTGTAGATCCTTCTAACTAAATTTATAGTTTAAACTTGCTTCCCAAATGGTTAAACTTAAGTTGAGTTCAAATAGAGATTATTTCTCTTTAGTCCAGAACCTAGACAAAACCTCGAATGGTTTTAACCAAATTAATTAAGTGTGAATAAATATCGAGTCTTAAGTTAAGCAATATTTTAAAACTCGGTTTTATTTATATTCACAATCTCTCTGCCTATAGAATTATGCTCTCCCGTGCAGGATATTGCCCTTTGCCCCAAACTATATTATAGATTCCCATTTATATTTTTCTTGATGCATGTCTGGTCTCTTTGCCATAAAACATAACGTCCCAATAATGTTGTGCGGGATTTTACGTGGAAAATACTTTAGAAATTTAGCATTACGCCTTGCACTTACTCATTAAATACAGATGATATATGAATACTAATAATTATCTTTTTACTTTATTCGCTACTCTCTCTCTCTCTCTCTCTCTCTCTCTCTCTCTCTCTCTCTCTCCTTATTTTAGCTTGATTATTGTAACGTTATAGCACCAGTGATGGAAAAATTCTTTGGATAGATATTTATCCAATTTAAAATTGTAAGATGGCCAATTGGCCAGGAACATTCCACATTCTATAATCACCAGCTCTTCTGGCCAAAAACAGAAAAAATAAATAAATAAATAAAAAACGCCAACCATGCATAAAAAGACAAAAGTAATCAGTATTTCTAGATGATGCTGCGTAGGCATGTATACGTGATAAGGAGGAGTACATCTGTAAAACGTAAAAAAAAAAAAAAAAAAGGGATATTACACGTAATGTATACATTCACGAAGTGTATAAATATTAATATAAGATTTTAGTACAATAGTGGAATAGGTATGTAAGACGTATGTCTTTTTTTTTTTTTTTTTTTCCCAACATGTAAGACGTATATCCGAAGGATGTAAATTGCAGGAGCTATTATCGATGTACAAATAGCAAATGCACGGTGAAGAAAAGAGTGGAACGCTCCTCCGAGGATCCTACCGTTGTGATCACCACATATGAAGGCCAACATTGCCACCATTCCATTGGTTTCCCACGCGGCGGCTCAGTCATCGGGCCTGAGGTCGCATCCGCCTTCAGCAGCCCTCATATGGCTGCTGCTCCACCTCCTCCAGTAGTCCCTCAACTATACTACCCCACAAGAGTTCCTTTGCCCAGAGAAAACCCGCCCTCTAATCTCCAACAACCGCCACCTCAATTGCCATCTTCATCATCGGCAGACTCTCAGCAATTACCCCCTGCAGCCTCTTCATCAGGAGAACCTCAACGCGCACCTTCGGGGGCACCACCTCGTCCGGCAAGCGATGAAGGATTGCTCGGGGACATGGTTCCCCCCGGAATGCGTAGCAAAAGATGATGTCGAGAAGTAGAAAAAGATGGTATACTCTAATTCACATTATTTTAGTAATTATTTGGTATATTGATTAATCAATCATTATTAGGATATAATTTGCTAACAGGGTCCAGTTCTTGGTGTCATTTGATCTTATATGCTTCTGGATTTTGGGTCTGCATCCGACTTCACTTTGGAACATTTTTCATGTGTTTATGCATGTTTACATATTTATGCATATACAGGGTGCGCATGGAAAAACTCAAGGAACCAGAAGGATGAAATATATACGTTGTGGTATTAAGAGATAATTTACTTTATTATAATATGTGAAAGAAATCGACAAGTTTTTCTATTCTCATAAATGTTTCAACCAATCACATACTACTATATTATAAAAAATATCTATACATATCTCACTTTTTGCTTGGAAGAAAACATGATCAAAGATATTATTTAAACATGAGGAAACATTGTCCTATATAAATTATATACCTTAGCTATCATTGAATTGTTCACATTCCATATTCTGCATATGTTATATATTTGAAAATTTTATTAGTATTTATTCAACACTGATGGATCTTTTTTCAAAAGAAATCCTGGTTGCCATCATACGTATGTCGTTGCTTGTTTCTGCTTGTATCTTTTATTTGTTTCATGGATTATGAATATTGGATAGGTTAATTGTTAAGGATTCAACTTTTCCATGTATTTTATTTAGTTTACCTAGTTGCCAGGCTTATTTAAGTTAGAATTCATTTTTCTTTTATTTTGCTTTTTTTTCTAGGTATGTTGTTACTCCAGAAGGATTTTCTAATCGTATTTATGAAACAAGCTTTTTATTAACGGAAATTCTCAATATTGATAGCATGCCTCAAAACTGAAATGCTAATTGTCCACTGCATATCCCCACAATTAGCAGAAACATATGAGTCTTAAAATTGCTGCTAAATCCACAATATGCATATGCATTATTTTTCTGAGCTCTCTTACTATAAATTTTTTTCCCATAAGATCTCCATACAAAATACATGGAGTCAATGATCTACTTAAATTCAAACTAGAACCTCGTGTATTTTCATAGTCACCTGCTGTATTAATGTGGCTCCCATTTCTAGTCCATGGATTACCGTACCTAAAATAATAATTATTAAACAAGGGCAGCAATGATGTGAAACTATCTAATCTATTACATTAATGTAAGCAATTGAATCAAAAGAACTTACTTTGCACAGTTTACAAAGGGAATATGGAAGAGGAACATAGCTTATTGAAAGAGTACGAGTAAAAAAGAAGTCTATCATATAGACAGAGATGAGTGAGAAAATGATAACAAACTTAACTAATAGTTTGCTGTACATGCATTTATAGTATACAAAAGAACACGTGTGAAATAGAGCACATGTGAAATAAACAAGATTCACTAACTCCTTTAGTGAACAAATCAACCACTTATATTTGCAAGGTAATATGATGAGTATAGAGAAAGTCAAATGAAACATGATCGCGAATGAAATGAACATCAAGATCGATGTGCTTGGTTTGCCTGTGTAAATATGGATTTTCAACCATCAACTTGGCAAATTTACCATCAATAAATAGTATGACTAGCAAAGACATACACATACCTAAGTCCTTTAACAAATACGAAACCTACAATAATTCTTTATTGGCTACTGCTAGATTGCGGTACTTCACCTTTGTTGATAAAGTTGATATTGTTGCTTGATTCTTGATCTTCCAAGAAATAAGTGAACTTCCAAGATAATTGCAAAAACTTGTTAATGATTTTCTGTTTACACAAGATGCTCCCTAATCTACATCACTATAACCATGAAGAGAAAGTGAATCGGAAATTGCAAAAAATAGGCTAACATTTATTGTCCCCTTTAGATATTATCACTGCATGAAGATGAGATGTGCAAGGTTGTGCAACAAATTGACTCAATTGTTGCATGATAAAAGAGATGTCAAGCCTAGTGATAGTCAAATAAAGCAAACAGCCTACTATTTGTTTGTATGAAGCAGGGTTTGCCAATAGCTTGCCATTGACATTATCTAGATGTAAACCTTCTAGAACTGGAGTCTTTGAAGGTTAGGCCCCTATCAAACTTGTGTCAATGAGAATATCAAGCATAAATTTTCATTGATTAAGTAAGAACCTTGCTTTGGTACCACAAATTTCAATACTAAGGAAGAATCATGCCTCTCCGAGATCTTTAATTGTACATACTCTATCTATTTCAACCTTAACATGTGCAATCTCTTTAAGGGAATCACTAGCCAACAGTACATCATCAACATGGACTAAAATTACAATGAAAGATGAAGTGTTATGTTTAATGAATAGAGAATAATCTAACTTAGATTGCATATACCCTAAAGAAACAATGAACTTTAAAAAATTCTTTATTCCATTGTCTAGAAACTTACTTAAATCCATAAAGAGACTTAACAAACTTACAAACTTTTCCCAATCATTCCATAGGATGACTAACTGGTGGCATCATGTACATATCCTCGTTAGTAAAGCCATGAAGAAAAGCGTTACTGACATCCAAGTGATGAACATGCCAGTGTTTGATAGAAGCAATAGCTAACAATATACGTACAAATGTAAGTATAGTAACTAGTGAAAAGGTATGCATATAATCTATTCCCTCAATTTGAGTAAAACCTTTGCCACCAATTACGCTTTATATCTTTCAATACAACCATTAGGTTTATACTTAACTTTGTAAACCTACTTGGAACCTGTAGCCCTTTTTTGTGGTGATAAGGAAGTAATTTCCTAATTTTGATTGGATTATAGAGCTAAAAGCTCTTTACGCATAGCTTCTACCCAAATAGGATCATTTTTAGCTTCAAAATAAGTTTAAGGTTCTTTAATAGCAAACACATTGGCCAATGAAATCACATATTCAAGAGGCAGGTGAAGAAATGAATTATGGTGAAATAAAGGGTAAGTGTTCTTAACAAGAGTAGAAATTGGTTTAGAGTTTGTTAAAGATGCAGTATGCAAACTATGTATGAAATCTTAAAGCCAAGAAGCTGTGTATCCAGTACGTTGTGACCTATGAAGATCAAAAATAGTGTTTATAGCATCAAACTGTGTTTCTGTCACATCTCCTGAATTGGGAAAAGCATCGACATGAACAAAAGTATAATTCTTGTGTTCATATTGGTCTATAGGAAGATAGGATAGAAACAAACAGGATTCTACTCCAAGAAGAGAAGAAGACATGGGAGCAATGGATGCATTAACTTGAGAATCATGCTTGAAAGGAAATATGTGTTCAAGGAACAATACATCCCTACTAACAAAGATCTTGTGTGTTTCCAAATCATATACTTGTATTCCTTTTGATATGGTGGGTAACCTACAAATATACATTTTTGACTTCTAGTATCAAATTTATCTTGTGATTTAGGAAGAATTATAGCATAACAAAGACAACCAAAAGCTCTTAAGTTATCATAAGACGGTGGTTTGTGATAAAGTAATTCATATGGTGTTTTCTAATGAAGGTTTTGAATAGGCATTTTATTGATGAGAAAAGTAGCAGCCAAAAGACACTCTCCAAAATTTTTTTAGTAAATTGGCATAAGTTCTAAGAGATCTTGTTGTGTAAAAAAGATGATGATGTTTCCTTTTTACCACTCCATTCTACTGTGGAGTATAAACAATTGACTCTTGATGAATAATTCCATGCTTAGTAAAAAGCTCTTGACATTCTTGAGATAGGAACTCACTCCCATTATCAGATCTTACGGTCTTTGGTATGGTTTGGAACTGAGTTTTGGTATAGGAAAGAAAATTAGCAATGACAATAGATGTTTGAGCTTTATGCGACATAAGAAAAGTCTAAGTGCACTTTGTCATATCATCTACCAATGTGAGAACAAAATTTTGTACCATAAATAGAAGTTGTATTATAAGGTTCCCTAAATGTCTATATGTATCAAATCAAAAGAGAACAAAGATTTAGATACACTAGAATCAAAAGGTAAACAATGAAATTTGGCAAGAGAACATGTATCACAATGAAAATGGGAACTATCCAGCTTATTACATTGAGGAACATGTAGTAATTTCGAAATGGAAGCATGTCCAACTCTTACATATAGCAAATCTACAGGAGTAATGCTAGAAGAAAAAATATGACTTGAACTACTCATTGGTTCTTTATTAATTGAAGAAGAAAACAGAATAGAAGCTAGCTTGATTTCATAACATAGAGACCATAGTGCACTTCAATAATAGCTATAATAGTATGATTAATGGGGCCCTAAAACAAACGCTTTTTGCTATCAAATACTGTAAGAAAGGGTATTGCTTAAAGTAGTTTGTTTATCAATAAAAGATCATAACAACATCCTTCTACCAAGAACACCTTTTCTAAAATAATATGGTCATTAAGTTGCACACATTTGACTGTATGAACAAATTTTTTACTTCCACTAGTAAGTTTAACACAAATAGGGTTAAATAAAATGTGTTTATTAGTTAAAAGTTTTGAGTGTAGGGTCGTGTGATCCAAGGCCCCAGTATTAATTATCCAAGAACATTCATCTTTATTATGTGAAGCTAAAGTAAAGTGTATACTTGCAAAAGCTATGTAAGCAATATGTTCAACATCTTCACCTTCATTAGCATAAATTAGAGCTTTATTTTACAACATCTTGACCACTTTACTGCAAATTTTGTTCATAAATTGAGGATTTTCATTTAAAGTCTTGCAATTATCATCAAGAGGTGAGCCTTTAATAACAAGGTAACATGGAGCTTCTACCTCCGTTGTAACATTTGAACTTGATCCAACAATTGGTCTTCTCATCCTCGAATTCCTTCTTTCCCTATTATTCTTGCACTAGTTCGGGATAGAGGTGGGCACCGAGCTGGCCTAGGCCTGAACCGGCTCGGAACTGCTCGTTTATGGGTTTAGTTACGGTTAAATTGTGACTGGCTTGTAAGGGGGCAGTTTCGGGTCAATTCGACTCTTAAATCATTTTTTTAATATTTAATTCTTTATTAATTTCTTTTTTTAAATACATCAACAATTTCTAATTTATTTAATTTTTTTTTATTAATTTCCTTTTTTTAAATACATTAACAATTTCTAATAATGTGATTTTCTTTTTCTTTTTTTTTTAAGTGTACTAATTTATTAAAATTTTTTAATTAATTTTTGACTTAATGTGATTCCAACTTTTTTATTTTTTTCCTCAAATTTTATTTTTTTCTCATATTCAAATCCTTAATATTTGATAAGTCTTATAAAAGAAACTTATATTAACTGAAATTGAATTTTCCATATATCCTTAATATATAATTAACTTGTGATTAGTCATCTATTACCAGTTTGATGATAATATTTTTAAAAAGTTATCTTTTATCATTGCAAATAAAGTAGCTTTGACATACAATGACCTATTAGATATTATCTAATTATTTTTTTCGGCTTAATGGCCTTCCTTTTCTCTTTCTCTTTCTCTTTCTTTTTTTTTTTAAAGGAGGTAAATTGCTTGGGCTGACTCGTCGGTTCAATGGTAGGGATGCCGGGTTGGCCTAACAGTTTACCTACCGGTTTAGGCGGTTTTGCCCTCTCGAACCAATTAGGCCCTTAGGGCTTGGTGGTTTGGGGGAGGTGATTCGGCTTGGCCTTCCACGGGCTAGGCTAATTCGTCGAACCATCGGGCGAGTTTGTCAAGCCATCGAGCTAGTTCATAAATCGAAATCGGCCCTTACTTAAGTCTAGTTTGGGAATCTTATAATCTTAAAACAATGTTCAATTGTTCAATTGTATGTCGATTCTTCTTGCAATGAAGACAAGACATTTTTCCTCCATTAAACTTTCCTCTCTTATCTTTCTTTTCATCCATATGAACTTTACTTTGAGTTTTAGTAGCAAAAACTATACTATCATCCTCAATATTCATTGAAGAAGTGATTTGTTTTTGCTTTTCTATTTGATATACTAAATAATAGGCCTTATTCACTGTTAGAAGAGGCTCTATGGACACAATCTGACTTCTAGTATGTTTGAAGGAGTCATTCAAACCAATCAAAAATTGTATCAACTTATTTCTATTATGCATCACAAGATACTGTTAAAAAATATCACAGCTGCATTGTTGCATACTTCCACACACACATTTAGACAAAGCATTGAAATCATCTAATTCATCCCATAAGCGCTTTAGTTTATTGAAGTATATAGCAACAATAGAATTACCTTGTTTGAAACTTGCAACTTCATTTTATAGCTAATAAAGCAAAGGACTATTTAGAATTCCAAATCTTTCGCAAATATTTGCCCATAGCTCCTTAACTGACTATGAGTATATAAAACCTTCCGATAACTCTTTGTTCATAGAATTTAGGATCCAACATTGGACCATAAAATCACATTTAGTCCATTTACTCTCATTAGTTAGATCATCAACTGGTTTCAAACAAGAACCATTAATAAAACCAATTTTCACCTTTGCTCCTAGGTTAGACGAACAAATTGGCTCTAGCTTATGAAATTTGAACCAATAGAAATTACATTCATAATCATAGTTCCTGGACTATCCAAGCTAGAAAAATACAAAGGATCATTACTAACAACATCAGAAATCATGTTCGTATTAATCAATTAATTATTTGACGTATCTAAGTAATAGCATATTACAAAATACTAGAATTTCAATCGTCAATCTTGCCTTATAGCTTTGATACTATGTAAAACTATCTAATCTATTACATTAATGAAAGCAGTTGAATTAGAAGAACTTACTTGAATAGTTTGTAAAGGGAATATGGAAGACAAGCTCAGCTTATTGAGAGAATACGAGTAAAAAAGAAGTCTATCATGTAGATAGAGATAAGTAAGAAAATGATAACTAACTTAACTAATAGTTTACTGTATATGTAGTTATAGTATACAACAGAGCATGTGTGAAGTAAATAACAAAAACTTGACACTCAACAAATGAAACTTAGTATTAATAAATTATGTATGGTTTACATCCCTCACACCAACTTAAAACATATATATACTATTGCATCATCCATAACAATCAACAAGAATCAAGTAAATCCATCATTCAAATTAAGAAAACAACATGTGAAAACGATCCATCTTGATAACCAAGAGCCAAAACTAATAGTTAAGAATAAACATGGCCTCTTAAATCCCTAACAATAATATAAATTCGAAGATTCTAAGATCTTGAATTGGAAGATTTCAAGACCAACATAAGTTTGAAGATTTTAAGACTAGTATGAGTATGAAAATTTCAAGACTAATATTAGATACCAACATCAAAGATCATTTCAAACTATATTTATTGCCTATTTAACCATCATAGTTCCATCTATTGACTTTGTTCACAATATTGTTCCCTACTACTATAGTAACTTGGCGATAACTTCTTCCATGTTAATCACCGTTTCATTATATTGGCAATTTGCTAAGCCACATATAGTGGCATTCACACTTAAAACTACAAATAACGTAATCTCATAATCAATCACCTGCTCTAAACAAGAACTCCTCATACAATGATTAGAGGTGTGCAAGTAGGTTAAGCGGGATAACTTAGCCCAATCCACTTTGGCCCGTTGGTTAAATGGGTTAGACTCATTTGGTTTACTTTTTAAACGGACATAAAATCCTTGGCTTTAATTTATTTAAAAAGTGGGTTAAACAGGCCGGCTTGCAAGTTAAATGGACTAGATTCATTTGGCCCACTTTTTAAATGAGCTAAAAAATCTTTAGTCAAATTTGTTTAAAAAACGAGTTAAACAGATTGGCTTGTGAGCTAAAATTCACTTACATAACTTTAACAATGACAAACATTAGTTCATAACAATCATAATTTCATGTCAATTATTATTCATTTCTACAGCTACATGCATAAATAACATAGAGTAGTAATCTATGTACTCAGTCATACCTCACTAACTGAAAGTAACTTTTAATATGATTCGATTCTTATAAATATACAACACATAATCAATTAATTAACTTATTTTCACAAAAGGTTTATTTTTCTTAAGTATAGAAAACATTTTTTTTCCTAAACCCGTTGTTTGCTTCACTTTTCCACTCATTTAATTGACTAAAGTACTTACTTTGCCAAACCTACCCATACATTCTTTTAATCTTCTTTGTCTCTTGCAACTCAATTGACCATAAAGCTAACCTAATTGACTATATCATGAACTTGGTTGATTGCCCTTTTTACGCCTTCTTTAAATTTCTTACTTAAAGTTTTAATCTAATGGTTTCTTAGGTGGAATTTTTATTTGAAAATCTAGCTCAATTTGTTCTTAATTTAAGATCTCGAAATTTCATTACTAAATCTCTAAAATGCATAACTACTATTTAAAATCCCATAAGATATCCATTTCTTGATTATTTCCTTAGTTTTCTTACAATTTATTAAGATAATCCATGCTTCATACAGTCTATGTTCTATGACTTATTAATCATAGATTCAATAGCTTTTAATTCTATAATTGGTTATTTATTATTTCATTTTATTATATTTATATTTCCATAAAGTCTTTCAAAATTTTTAGGTTCCAATTAATTTAAAGTCAAGGGTTTTCTAATTCTAATTAAATATTCTAGAACACCAAAGTTAAATTACAAGTTTATCAAACATTTCATTATTTCAATACATATCAAATTGTGGCTTTGGGTTTCTAAATACTAGTTATCATTCATAAATTCCTAAGATTTATGATTATGTTTATCAATTTTTAGTTTCTATGTTTTTATGTTTATAGCCCTAACATAACAACTTCAAATTTCTAGGTTTTAGAATTAGAAGGAAATGGGATAGACAAGTTATTTGATATGATGCGGCTCCTATTCCCCTCCTCTATCCTACTCTCATAACAATAAGTAGTTTTTCTTTTTAGAGTGAGTTGTGAGAAGAGAGAGATCTTTTTATCGATTTTCATATGAGTTTTTTCTTAGGAGTCCTCATAATTTAGTTTCCTTTATATTACTTAGGTTCCCATATTATATTTGTACATCCGTGGCATTGATTTGGTTTTATACTAAATTAACTCCTTTATTTGATTTTGGTGTTGAGACATGCATTATATACATTGGGCAAGATTGTAACCTTTTAGTAGCAAAAGTTGTTCCCTTTGAAAACCTACTATAGGAAATTTTTTTACTTTTAGTAGGGAATTCCAATCCTTATGATAAGATAAATATTTTGTTGCTCCATCATTAGTTTATTTTATAAACTTTTTTTGCATAACCTTAAAGTATTCAAAATTTGCAATATTTCGTCTTGGTTACTTTTTTTTTTTGTTTTTTGTTTTCCCCTTAACTATATGTTTTTACAAAACATATAAAAGAAAAAAAAATCAAAACATATTCCATTCTAATCTCTTAGATTTATATGCTTTAGATATCAAGGCTTTAGCTCTAGACTTGTGCACCGGGCCAATTTGGCATGGAATTGACCCTGAATCGCCAGTTCATGGGCTGGTGGCTAGGCTGGTTTGGGTGAACCGGAGGTTCAAGGGCCGGTTACAATTTTTTTTGCATTTTCTTAATTTAATGGAAACAATTTTTTGCCTTCTCTCGTATTTGTAATTTTTTTCCTACATTATTGTAACACTTTATGTGTATATTACAATTTACATGTACTGACACATGAATGATTTACCGCTCAAATTTTGTTCCATTCCAAATAATCGATTTGGATTGTATGAATATATTGTTGCTTTAATATTAACATGTCGAGTATTATTAAGCAAAGTAAGAAGATTTTTTATTCGAATATCGGAATATATTATCAATATGAAAAGAAATAAATTACAACATAATTATGAAAGTAGAATATCATAACTCGTAAAGGAAAATAACAAACTCAATTGTAGATGATAGTGTTTAATGGAATGATGGTGTTTGTTTATTTTTTCCTTTTTTTTTAAATAAAGAAAAATTTAGGTTGGTAGATGATTTCACAAAGCCAAATCACCTAAGCCCTTAGGGCTTGGGGATAATAGAATGATTTAGGTCCGGTCACTCTTAAGTTGGACCGGACTGGTTTATGGTTTAGAATCGGCTCTTGCATGGGTTAATTTTGCGCACCTTGATCATATTTTCAGAATCCTGTATATAAGGTTTTGATTAGCGAATAGTTTGCTATTATTTTTTAAATTTTGAATAAAATATGATTAGAGAAGAGAGAATATAGGCTCATTATATTTAAAAAAAAAAGAATATGGAAATTTAACCTAATACATTTTGTTTGACTTTAAGTTCTCCTACACGACAATATTAATTCTTTGAAACCCATCACAATATAACATAATTTCAGCAATTCTTTGACTTGACTCGATCGACTTCAATAATGTTGCAGTCTAAGCTGATGCAACAAAAAATGATAACGGCGGGAATTGTCAAAAGAAAAACCTACCTGCAGCTTTATATGCAACTACTATACTTTGTTCAAGCTTCTTTCCTTCCTCTCTCCATTAGTGTAACCACCTTTTACTTTAAAAAGACACTATATCAACTTTTGGGTTTTCTTTAATTCCATATTTAAAAATTTTTAAATTGTCAAAATATCTTACTTGATATAGAATTTTTACTTTTTTCATATTTTATACCTAAAGTTAAAATTGTTAAATATAATACTCATTTTCATTTATATTAATTAAGCCCGTTATCATTTTGAGAAAGATGACATGATAAATATTTGTTGAATAGAAAGTATAAGTATAAATAATTAGAGGTAGGTGTTAATTTTGACAAGTAAAAGATTGACGGTGGACAAAGTTTGTGTTCAAATAATTTGAAAAAAAAAAATTCCGAAATTCAAGTTGGGATTTTAGTGTCATCTCACTTTTATTTGAAGAATCAAAGCTTATTGGGTACTTGTATCCAGCTAAACTTGTAGTACACATCAATGTATGAAAAGTCCAGAGGAGGAAATTTGTACTCCATCGGCTGGTCCTTTTTGAGCCGTAATATTCCACCTCTTTCTATGTATATTTTTATGTGGGTTAAAAACTTGTAAAAGAAAATTTTATATCCTTCCAAGATCGAATACATACCTTGAGAAATAGCAAATGCATGGAAAATTAATATGCAATATATATATATATATAATACACACGAGAAAATTCTTCCTTCTCAACACTTTAGAATTTAGTGAATTATCTTAAATTTACAGTAAATTATATCTATTAAATATAAAAAAAAAAATTGTTGAGAATTCGAAGAAAACTATCAATAATTTTTATAAAAGAACTATCGATAATCTTATTTTTACTATCAATAGTTTTATTTTTGCACTTGATGAATATGATTTATTATAATTTAAAATGATTTATTAAATTTAAAAGTAATCATATTGTATGATTATTTTTAATTTTAAGTGATGAAATGGTACAAAACCCTAAATACTTAATTACTCAAGTTAAGTAAAGTGAATTTTCAATCACATTTTGACATACATCAGACTTTTTAAAAACTAATCATTTTCATCACTATTGTGCTTATCACGAATGTGTATGTGTATATATATATATATGTGTGTTATGTATTGTATAATAATCCCTTTTCTCCCGGCTCCGTGCTTTGAAACGATAACGTCCTGAGTAGCTGCTAGCGCTGCCTATTGTTAAAGACATGCGGGAGCTTTGAGCGGTAAGAAATGATAGTTGACCTACCAAAAGTCCAAAAGAGAAAGAAAGGGAAAGAACATAAAGAAGAAGATTAAGTCCCACTAGGAAAGTATATGAAGAAAACAAAGATATATATATAAAAGTAGTATTTTGCATAAAAAATGCAATCCAATATCCTCTTCGAATCTCGCAATGGCGGAGGGGTCTGGTCTGGTGCATTAACTGTCTTTTCTGTACAAATGGGGAAACCGACGTGAGACATGACGCACATGCTTATGGGATAGAGATAGGCCAATCAGTGCAGTTGGTAAAATATATGATGGATGTAGGGAAAAGGTTGCTCTCCTTCATCAGTGTTGATGTCCCCATACACATCGACACATCGATTGCGTGTACTTACGACTAAGAGAATTTATTATTATAAATATATAATATATAAATATTAATAAAATATTATATATAATAATAAAGTATATTATTTTTAAATTAATTATCACTCGATCTATATTTTATATATTAAAAATTTATTAATATTTTTATATTATATATATATTACATGATATATAAAACTCCATTACTTTTTTTTTTTTTTTAACTAAGATAATGTAATCCACAATTTAGAGTTTTATGGCCATAGTCACTTGTTATAGCCGATAATAAAACATGTGAAGAAAAAGTATTTATGTTTATATGTAAAAAAAGAAGTATTTATTATCATGGATCGTGAATTATAATATATATGATATGGATGGTTATAGAATATTCAATTTTTACTTAATAATATATTAAGATTCTTGCATTTTAATAATATAGATACTCATCTCCTAATCTCATAATCAAATGAATTACATTTGAATCCCCCTTTTCATTGTAACAACCACAAACGAAAAGCTTTACTTAATAATATGATAGCGATACCGTTGTTCCAGATTTGCATTAACGAACGGACCACCACCACCACCCCCACTGCCTTTTACATCATTTCCAACCACGAAACTTTCTTGTTGCCTTATCCAGAATCAGTGCTCCAAAACCATTGGTTCTGCTACCAAACAAACGTCGTCGTTGGATTCATTTTTGAGAATCCATGGCCGGCGGTAATTTTGCTGTGTTGAACAAATCCCATTGTCCAGCATGTTTCATCTCCTTGTCAATAATTGCAGAAAGCGTAACGTTTTCATTCTTCTTCTTCTTTTTTTTATTTTTACTTTTTTCTTTTTAATAAAAACAAGACCTTTATCAACTTTGTTCAATTTTATATTCATCTTTGACATAATTACTTTCTGATTGAATTTAGCCTAAGACGGCTGACTAAGGTAGCTAGAGTTTTGCATAATCTATTGTAACATTTCTTTTTCTTATTTTCTGTATTTTTTATATTTTTTATCATGCGATTAATATAATTAATATTATATCTATATTATACAATTAAATATATTAAATATTATATTTTATACTGTTAATTACTATAGAGTAACCATAAATTGAGACATATTAAAGATGGACAAAAAATTTAACGGAATTAATATGGATGCTTTATTTTCGTAAAGTTTGAAAATGTTGAGGAGTTAATAAAAAAGAAAAAAATGTTGATGATTCAAACATGGAATAGTAGGTAAATGTTAAGTTTTAATGATATATTTTAATGATTTTTTTGCTAATAGATCTAAAAAACATGGGAAAGGAAATGGTACGCAACATAACACCACTTTCTCCGGGTACTTAAAAGTCCTTTGGAAATATTTCTGGTATTTGCTTATGTTGTATTTAATACGTTATGTCTTTTTTATAAGCATTTGTATTTTATCTATACTTTGTTTGTAGTCTAAGATAAAAATGGTATAAAGATAAAATACTAGATTGGAGTTGAATATATATCAAACATGCTCTTATCTGTAACCATGTAAAGTAAACGAGATTATAACGTTGGATGATGATTGATGATAATGATGATGGTAGATACATAGAACCAATATATAGTTACTTATAAATTATAGATATTGGCACATTATGTTTCTGTATGTACACTCCGAATTTTGAATATATAAGTGATAATTATTTGTGATATATAAAAATATACACACTACATTTACTTGCTGTGCCTTTATCTTGTGAATGCATATATATGTCTTGTTTCTATTTTTTAAGGAGAATGATACCGTCATCTATGTTACTATTAATTTGAATTCATTTAAATCTAAACAATTAAATAAATTGTAAATTTAACAGTTTAAATTAAAAACAATGAAAATAAATAATAAGATAAAAAGCGGGATTGATCCTATTAAAATGATAGACAAAATCATAAAATTTACCTTACTTATCATGACATAAGTATGTGATGTGTATGGTCATATATATACACAAACTTATATGTGTCTATATAGGCATCTAGTTATTTTGCTATGAAAATTAGATACACCCCCTTATCATAAACCAATCGTCTTTATAGATATGACATGAGTGCATGAAAAGAAAATTTCAGTTGAGTTAATGAGTGGAAAAAAAAAAAAAAGATAATAAGCTCATGAAAGGTTGTGGATGGAACTTACAATATTTAATTAATTTGTTTTCTTTGCATCTTTCATCTGCAATATTATTGTGATATCCCATGATTAGGTTGTCCTACATAAGTTATAGGAGGTTATGGTATTAGTTTATAAATGTCATAATAGTGAATACCTTGTTAACATTTACTGTAACCTTTAAACCAAGTGGTTAATATGCTCATTTATATTATTAGAATCGACCCTTCACCAGCAATTAGATGATTTAAGTTTGGCTCCAATTTAGAAAAGAGGTTTAAGGAGGGTTAAGAGTGTCATTAGGGTGTGACTTGTGGCATACTTCTAGGATGGCTAATAAGTAGAGGTGGCTTGAATTATTCATTGAAAAAGGGGAGAGAATTGAGCCTAATAGTAAGGTTTCGCGACAAAGACTTCGCATATTTAAGGAGAGGAGATTATGATACCCCATGATTAGATTGTCCCATATAGATTATGGGAGATTGCAATACTAGTTTATAAATTCCATGGTGATAAATACCCTATCAACACCCGTTGTAACTTTTGAGCTAAGTGGTTAACGAGTTCATTTATGTTGTTGGCTTAGTTTATTCATGTTACTAATATTTGCACCATTGGACAAAGAGTTTACAGATAGTTGGGTTGTAATGAGAATCAAACTATTGGACCATTAACTTATAGCCGAGCTTGAGTATTAAAGGGACTGGCAAGATGAATCCTCTTACTTCAACCAACTCCTACCAAAGTCGAATATCTTTTTGCAAACCAACTTTGCATACCGAGTCGAATGACTACTCATCTCTTAGAAATTATGTGTCGAGTAGTAGAATCTCTTGACAACAGCTACACTCCACGCACCAGCTCGATTTTGTTTAACTTGACCACTTTTTTGGCATCATTACTACTGAGAGGCTGAGAGCCCTGTCTTGTACTATACAAATCCTTGACCACTCCTATTTGGACAAACCCATGACTGCTTGGAACTCCTGCGCGGCCACCCAACCAGCTCGTATTGCTTTGTTTACATCCTCCAGTAGCACTACTGATGCATTGCTGCCATGTATTCGGAACCACTTATAGAATCTGCTACTGTAATAATTGCTTTTTTCGTGAATATTTCTTTTTACCCTTTGTATACTTTGTACCTACTTCTTTAGGACTATACTCCTTTTTGTCTTTTTCTTTTTACACATGTTGCCCTAAATTCTCGAATATAAATACCCTTTATATTTGTAGCCGTAATAATCAAATTATCATCAATACAATTGAATATTCTTCCTTACATAAATATTGTTTGTTTACTCTCACTTCACTATTATTCTAACATTTAAGTAAGGCTACGTGACGAGTAACCTCACTAGACTAATTTGTACTTCATATCAAAGTTGTGCTTTGAGTCATTGGAAGTTCCATTAGTGCATCATATTCTTAAAAGCTGTTTGTGGGTTTTGCTTACTTTTCATTCACTTTTCTGCTCTTTTATGCATTCCCTATCACTCCTTTCAAGCTTTCGACAAGCTTGGACCCATCTAGTAACCGGCCTTTTATGTTCTTAGTCATGGTTCTACATCAGGTTGGTTTTACAATGATTATTCATCATGTGTAATGGATTGCCGACCTTCGGACTCCTCACTTACACTTAACTTTGAGGCCTACGGTTTCTCACTAGAAGAGTTCTCTCTCATCAACTTGCCAAGGACAAGCATTGGTATATGGAAGGATGATAGGTGAACTCTCTAAAGTCCTAGCTTGGACACACTCTTCTCTGTACAGACCCTTACCTAGTCACTGACTGTTTAATGCCGAGGCCGAGGTGACTATATATTGAGTCCAACTTCAATCTACAGGCATGATAAGTACCAAGGTTGAGGACTCAACATGTTGAGCTTTACTTATTCAACCTACGAATCAATAGAATCCTTCTTTTGTCTTGGAAACTCCTAATAACATTCACTAGCAGTAGCTACAACGTCCCTATAGTTTAGCCTCTATGCCCTAAGATTCCTTAACAGGTTGCCTTTTCTAACATTTGTATTATATTCCCTTTTCGTCATTTATCTTATTTACCATTTTCGTACATAATAGGGATATCTTTATTCATTGTCTTTTATGTAATTTTCTTCAGTTGTATTGTTGTCCTAAAAGACTTACTATAAATAGTCCTTTTACTGTAGCCGTAAGGCATCTTACATCCTTTCAGATATTGAATATACTTGTTCTTATGAGATATCCCTTTCCAAGTATAATTTGCTTACACTCTCATCTAATATTGTCGAATAACTCGAGATTAGCTATGAATGGACCTTAATATTAGCTTGTGAGTTATATCAGGCAAAGTATCAAGTTGTATTATGTTTGTTGGTGCATCATATCCTTTGAGCAGCTCCATGGAAGCTACTATGTTTACCGACCCTTTCATTCTAGTTTTTTATCGATGTCTTAAAGGATTCATCCGATTACCATTCCCTATAATAAGCCTTAGTGATTACTAAGCTCCTAGGCACATCATATAATCTTGATATCAAAACCTGAGGTTGAAATTGAAAGCTGAGTTGAAGTAGTTCCTGCTAATATGTTTGTTTTGTTATACTTTGTTTTCCACTTGAAAAATGAAGAAAGTTCTTAGTTCGCTGTTTGAATTGTAATTCTTAAGTTTGTGAAAATTTTTTATGTAAGTAGAGGTTTTCTTGAAGTTTTATATTGAGAATGTCAAATCTTATTATTTTAGGAGAGATTAATAATGCTAAGAGTGATGCTCATGGACGTGGTTGTATCACCTAATAGACCTCACGAACTACTGACGAATGATATAAGACTTTGTTACTATTGTGACTAATTTGGCTATTTTTATACAATGGGCCATAGAGACTGGGTTGCAAGAGAGAAAGTTAATGTTGAACAATATCGAGAAATAGGATATAGGCCAAGAAGATAGATTAGGGAGAATCGAGCACCTGAAGCTGTTAATGTAAATCTAACTCCACCTTGACATGCTAATAGAGTTATGAAGAGACTTGAGTTAGATAAAATAAATGACTATGATGAGGAGGAGAAATATGATAGATTAGGAGAACATGAGTTTAGGGCTCCTAAAGGAGCTGAGCATCTTAAGGTACGAATTCTAAGCTTTAATGAGTTTGGTAGTGCTGATGACAACCTAGATTGAGAGGAGAAGATTGAAAAAATATTTGACTTTTATGATTACGAAGATGTTCGTATTCGAGTGGCTGCGTTAGAATTTTTTTGGTATGTAGCAATGTGGTGGAAAAAGTTGCAGAATGTATGACAAAGAACCCACTGTAAAATCTAAACAAGGAATGAGACGAAGAGAGTTTTGAGAAGTAGGTTTGTTTCAAAATACTATGAATAAGACACTTTTTGACGTCTCTAAGACTTGAGATAAGGTAATAGGTTAGTAGATGAGTATTGTGAACCTTAACCAAAAACAGATAAGGCCAGTTACTGGATGAGTCTAAGCTTACCGAAAGCTTGAAAGGAAAGTGATGAGTCTAAGAACAAAAAGTAAGCACAAAACCACCAACATCTTTGGAGGATATGATATACTAATGAAACTTTTGAGGACTTACGGTATAATTTGATATAACGTACAAATCGGTCTGGTGAAGTTACTCGCCACCTAACCTTGTTCAAAGATTAGGATAAGAGTGATGCTAAGAG
The DNA here is from genome assembly GCA_024138015.1 of Lumnitzera littorea. Taxonomy (NCBI): domain Eukaryota; kingdom Viridiplantae; phylum Streptophyta; class Magnoliopsida; order Myrtales; family Combretaceae; genus Lumnitzera; species Lumnitzera littorea. The sequence continues at coordinate 26,424,692 of JAMXBB010000005.1, forward strand.
TAAACAAACGATGTTTACACAAGAAAGGAAAATACTTAAGTGTATTAATGATAATGAATCTAATGCAGCTATAAATACAAGGGTATTTATACCCATAACTTAGGGCAACTTGCCCAAAAGGGAAAAGACAAAAAAGACATTTCTTAAGGAAGTAATGTACAAGATACAAAAAGGTAAAAATAAATATTGAAGAAAAAAAAATCATTGGTGTAATGGATTTTACATATGATTTTGTATATGTGGCGATGTTATATTGGTGATGCCGTTAGAAGACGCGAATAAAAAGTACAGTCAGCTTACTTATTCGAACATGGGTGACTTAGTTAGTTTGGCGTCTCTCTCTCAGCATATTAGCAAAGGTAATGTCGAGTAAGTGATTGGCCAGGCATGAGTGAGAATAAGGATTAACTGTTGTCTTAACCTTCTGCTTCTTGGCATACTATTTGCAAGAAATAAGCATTCATTCAGCTCAGTATGCAGAACAGGCTGACAAGGAGATACTTAGCTTCGGCATGAGTTGGTTGGAGTAGGAAGATTCATCTAGCTAGTCTCTCTAGTCTTCGAACTTAACTATGGGTCAAAGGTCCAGTAGCCTGATTCCTATCATTCCCTTTAGGTTGTTTTGGATTTGGAATCAAATTCGAATGGTTTTCTATCAGCTCTCTATCAGGGTGATAGGAATTGTAGTTGTCAATGTTGAAGGTGTCAAAAACCCTATAGTCTTTAAGCAACTCTAAGTATCATTAATCTTTTGGAGGATTTTGAAAGGTCCATTAGCCCTTGGGGATAATTTGTTCATCCTCTTGCTTGGAAACCTCTATTTGCTTAGGTACAACCACGCCAAGTCTCCCGACTGAAAATGTTTCACCATCCTACCCCAGGCCTTCTCTTGCATATGTCTGGCAACTTAGTCGATGGTCAATGTACCGAGTGACTTTGTCGTAGATGTGATGAAAGGATTGTGCTTTAGCTTTTACATCAGGGTCCTCTTATGCAGGTACAAGTATTGGGGTATGATCGAGGGGCAACTTGGGATTAAAATCATAGACCACTTCGAAGGGAGTCTACTTAGTGGTATCATGCACAGTTGATTGCCTTTAAATAGAGCTTCTAAGTTTTATAAATTAGATTCCTATATTTTATAATGTACCTATCATTTATTGGTATGGATAAGTATAGGGTCATCTCTACCAGGAAAAGGATTAAACACTAGTACCAAATATTCTTCCTATTAATTAACTACTAATTTTATCAAGCGATGAAAAGATTAAAATATCTAAATTACTAGCTAAACTACACTAATCCACCACAACTACTGCAGACACTATTAATATTACAATGATTAACATACGGACTTGCTCACTCACTTGGTTTGATATTACCAATGCACTTTTTATATTAATAACTGTTATCTGTAAGAAATTATAGATATGTAAGCATCCTTATTAGAATTTCTTACGTCTGATCATAATTATGTCTATTAGAATCTCTTCTGACTTAATAGTCAACTCGGATCGCATTAATGTTATATTAATTTATCTATTTCCCTAAAAATGCAGCAACTTTTCTAATGATATCTCTATTGTTTGGAGTAAATTATTCCAATGAATCAGATCTATTCAATAGAACTGTCTCTCGACATATTCAATAGAATTGTCTCTCGACATATTCTACTAAAATCTGGCCTAAGATATAGGCTTAAGATGATGTCGAGCACTACACTATTTGTAGATTAGTTAAGTTCAATTCATTAGAATTAACAATTATCAGGAATTCAATAATTTCTCACACTTATTCATACCCAGTTGATGTAGTAAGTCCTGATTACTACTCATACATGATGAAATAACAAAATGTATTAATGCAATGTAGAAATAACAAGAAAATTAACATAAGACAAATAAGAAATATAACCCCTTTTGAATTTCACTATAGGATTCTTTACAACGCATAAACAATGAATCTCGTCGTTTCTCTCTCAAGTAGTTTCGAGAAATGTATGATATAATACTTAGAAAATTCTATTTTAAAATGGGAATACAATAGTATAAATATAGATGATTAGGAGTTTTTCTTTAAATTGATGTTCTGAAAAAAAAAAATTTTTTTCTCTCTAAAAGTTGTGGTATATTTATACTATTTCTATCAAAAGACTCGAATCTACCTCTTTAAGCCATTGCCTGATGTTTTTCTACGTACTGGTTTGTGTGAAAAGGTTGAAAAAGAGCAGTTGTGTGTCTTCCATCATGCCTATGACTTGGGGCATAATAGTCTCAATAAACAAGATTTTTCACCAATCACGGTTGTGATGAATACTATGAACTCCTTATTGCTTTATTACATCTCATCATACCCGTAATTGAGGGTGTGATCACCTTCCTACTATGCAATCATGGCCATGATTAACAAAGGGATCATTAATACTTCCTCAATCACACTCGTGATGAAGGGCGTGATTAAGGCCGGCCTTTTCATTTCTTCATTATCATGCCCGTGATTAAGTGAATCATGTTACTACTTCAATATTTTCTTCTCCTTACAGTTGTGATTGCCCTAAAAGTTACTATTATTGTTTAAATTTCATCATCTTACTCGTGATTTACTTGAAATCAATACATTATATAATTAAGTACCAAAACTTAAGAATTAAATCACAATTATGATCAATTATATGCCTAAACATGCCTTAAAAGTGTAGATTAATTTACACTTATCAACTGTCCGGTTGTAAGTGAATTCGACTACTGGTAAGCAAACGTCTCAATCAGCTAAGTTCTTGCTCGTTGTAGCTTAAAGCAATGATCCCAAATGCGATTAACCACCTCTATTTTGCCATCAGTTTGAGGGTGACAGGAAGTACTGAATAGTAATTTGGTCCTCATTCGATACCACAAGGTCCTCTAGAAATGGCTCAAGAACCTCGAGTCCTTATCGGAGACTACACTTCTCGACATGCCGTGTAACTGCATAATCTCCTGCAAGAAAAGAGTAACAATAGTTGAAGCATTGTTATTTTTAGAGTAAGGCATAAAGTGTGCCATTTTACTAAACTTATCCATGATGACCATTATAGAATCTTTGCCTTAGGCAATTCGTGGTAATAAGAGAACAGAGTCTATGTTTAATTTAGTCCAAGGATTCGGTAGAACAAGTAGAGGCATTACTTTCCCTTGCTCAGCTCAACACTTAGCCCTTTTGCATACGGCATAGTTTTTAACAACTCGGTACACATCTCTCCTCATTCTTAGCCAAATGATTCTTTTCTCCTCAAAATGTCCGGACAGTCCTCCATGTGGGCTTCCTTGATTAGTAGCTCCCACAGTAAACAAGTTGGCACGTATAAATTTTCCTCCTTGGAATAAGTAGCCATCTTCCACATGATATTTGTCTACTGTTCTTCCATCGACACGTCGCGCAATAGTAGGTCCAAAGTATAGATCCTCAGAATACTGCTCTTTAATACTTGTAAACCCAAACAGTCTGGTTTGCAGTTCATTCAAAAGTGCATGTCTTCTCGAAAGAGCATGTATAACTACATTTCTATTTCCTTATTTATATTTTATTACAAAATTGAATCCCTTAAGGAATTCAACCCATTTCGCTTACCACTTCGATAACTTGGTCTAACTTCGAAAGTGCCTTAGCGATTCATGGTCAGTATAAATGACAAATTCTTTTAGTAGTAAATAGTGCCACCATACTTGCAGTGCTTGGATCAATACGAAGAGTTCCTTATCATATATGGAGTAAGTTAACTGCAGTCTTCTGAGCTTCTCACTGTGGAAGGCAATTGGTTGGCCTTCCTGCATTAGCACAACGCCTATTCTAATGCCTAATGTGTTGCATTCTAGCTAAAATATTTTCTCGAAATCAAGTAGAACTAACACCGAGGTAGAGGTCAATCTTTCTTTTATCTTGGCAAAGCTCCTCTCCTCCTTTTCTCCTTATTAGAAGTTGGTGTTTTTCTTCGTTAGCTTAGTAAGTGGTGCAATGAGGGTGTTGAAATTCTTGACGAATTGTCTATAGAATGAAGCCAGTCTATGGAAACTTCTCATGTTGGCCCAAGTAGTAAAAGTTAGCCATTCGATGATTGCTTGGATCTTCTCATCGTCTACTCGTAAGCTTCCTCTACTTACTACATAGCCTACAAATACCACTTCCTCTTGGCAAAAGCAGCACTTCTTGAGATTATCGGATAATCTCTTAATACAAAGGATATCCAGAATCGCTCGAAGATGTTTACAGTGACTAAGCATGTCGGCACTGTAAACCAAGATGTTGTCAAAGTACACTACGACACACTTCCCTATTAGATGTCTTAGTACATGGTTCATTAATCTTATGAAAGTGCTTGGGGCATTTGACAAGCTGAAAGGCATGACCATTCATTCGTAAAGTCCATATTAAGTCTTGAATGCAATTTTCCACTCATCTCCTGTTCTTATGCGGATTTGATGATAACCATATTTCATGTCAATCTTGTTGAAAATCTTGGCTCAACTCAATTCATCTAACATATCCTCTAATCTAGGAATGGGGTACTTGTATTTGATCGTAATCTTGTTCACAACTTGGCTAGCTATACATATTCGTCAGGTTCCATCCTTTTTCGGCATTAGAAGCACCGGCACAATATAAGGGCTAAGACTTTCTCTAACATATTCTCTCTCCAGCAACTTATTAACTTGACATTGGAGCTCAGAAGGTTGTTCTAGATTCATTCGATAGGCTGCTTTATTTGGTAATCTGATGCTGCGTACTAAGTTAATACAGTGCTTTATGCCTTAAGTTAGGGGCAACTCCGTAGGTAACTATTCTGGGAATAGATTGGCATACTCGACTAGCAACTTTTTGATTTCTAGGGGTAGTTCACCCTGCTCTTTCATCTCTAATAGGTGCTTGACTAACATAAGGTTCAGCTTGTCAGAGTTGATGGCCTTTCGGAACTTGGCTTTACTCATCACTAAGGTCTTCTTCGATCCACAAGTAAGTTTTGTCTGTAATTTATTAACTTCTCTTGACGGCATTAGGTTCAGTGTAATCTTTCGGCTATCACTTTCGAACACATATGTATTCCTATATCCATCATAAATAACTCTCTTGTCAAATAGTTATGGTTGACTAAGCAACACGTATGAGATACACATGGGTAGTACATCGCAGAGAATCTTGTCAAAGTAGTTTTGTAATTGTGATCAATAGTAGTACTTACCGGGTGACATTAGTGCTCCCTTATCACTAGACCAATGCAACTTGTATGGCTTCAGGTGTGTAATGGTCGACAACTTCGACTGTATGACCATTTCGACCAATGCCACATTAGTACAACTTCCACTATCCACAATTAATGCTCGTACCTGGTCATTCACCTTATAAGTGGTATGAAAAAAATTCTTTCTCTGTTCCCCCTCTCATGAGGGTTTTAAGTTCAAGGTGCATCGGACGACCAGGACTAATTGTTCTAAAATGGAACATTTTCACCCATGAGTTCATGACTTTAGTTGGATGAAATAGACTTCATCCAATTTCAAAGATAATGACTTTGTTCAATTTTTCAAGAGCTTATTGCATCAGGTTGATTGCAGACTTCGTTTGAACAAAGTCACTTGGTGATAAGCTAAAGCTCCAGGGGAGGACTTTATATGTTGCGGTACTTCGTCCTGATGGAGTTCCTTTGTTCATTACATTTTCCTCTTTTGTGATATTTTGGTTGGATTAAGTACTACTTTGTATAACTAAAATGGGGATAATGCCCTTTTGATTTTGGGTAATTTAGTATCTAAATATTCATAATTTGAATTTCAATGCTCGAAAATTGAAAATCTTTTCGTTTAAGTGCTTGAACTTTTGATTTTTAAGTAATTTAGTGTTTGTCATGTGTATAAAGTTTATTAAACACAAACATTTAAACAAACAAATTTTAAATGTTGAAGTATTGAAAGCATTGCTCACTTTGGTTGATTAGGATGCCTCCGACTAACCTCTATACAAACTTCACATTTTTTGTATCAACTAAATGAGGCCAAAATCCAATATCCATTGGTTCTACAATTGATGCTAAACTCTTGTATAGAAATCACGAAAAAGTCAAGCTACACTCTGGATACCCCATTCGTAAAAGAGAATACGGAAGACTCACAAATCACCTAATAAAAATTGACCCACAATCTAATAATGAAAACTTCCATCTAAAATCACATAACAAATCTCAATTATCTACTCACAACAGAATTAATGTAATACCACAACTAAAACTCAATGATTTCAACATGATATTAGTCATATTTCAGTAATATTTTAATTTAGTTCCTTAAACCCGCCATTTCATTCCCTTGATCCCATCCAAATTGTCACTTAAAGAATGAAGAGGGTGCACTGCAACGCCCAATCAATAATCTCTTATATTAGCATGAACAAACTTATGCATAGACTGCACGTATAGTGACTTAATATAAAACTAATGAACGAACAAACAAACAAGAAAGGGAAAGGAAAAATCTTGATTGACTGTATACTTCGTAGAGAAGGACGAACTGAATGTATTCCATTACGATGGAGGAGCACTGGTTATACCTGAAGGCCTTGGGGATAGGATGCATTTTTTCACAAGTGGAGATAGAACATGCAACATAAAAATATAACATTTAGCTTGCTAGTCGAGCGTTTAAACAAGTCAAATAACTCACAACAAACTAGAGTTTGATTTTATATTTATTCGAGCTTGACTCAAAATCAGTTGGATTGAGCTTGTCTCAAACTACTTAAGTAATTAACTAAATTGAGTTTGAGTTTCATAATATTTAATTTAATTAATTGAGTATAAATATTAATTAAGAGTCTAGCTTGAGTATTAATATTATTATAATTAAAAAAAAAATTAGATAAATCAATTTCAAACAAAGATCGAGTTGATTTTAAGCTTGTCAAGTATCATTTCAAGTTAAGCGTAAGATCAAAATTATAAGCTTAATTGAGCTCGAATTAAGTCCAAACCTTTAGATCTTGGATTGAGCTTGAGCTTATCATATTGTATCATTTCGACTTGATGACTAGATTATAAGTTTAAATGCTAACCAATATATCAGATCCATTAACAACAAGGAGAAAAAAAAGAAAAAAACTTACTTAATAAAATCTAGCATACTTTTCTCAATAAAATCCCAAATTATGGAATCTCATTCGTTCTTACTTGTTTTCTCTCGCTTTTCGATCTACTGATTCCAAAATCTTCCAACATCAATGTCAATGTTATTATTATAAACCAATTTGTTATTTGTCAATTGTAATAGCTACAGGACATTCCAATATCATTTTCCATTATTATAATTGGAAATAATCTTGGGACAGTACACTCAATCAGGAAATTCAAACCGTCTAGTTAGGAGCGTGTTGTACCTTTTTACGTTTTTAATGTTGGTTCAAAAAGTTTTGGGTCTGCCACCCACCTTTGGGTGCAAATTTATTAGCTGGTCCAGGATTATTTGTATTTAAAGAAATGATAATAAAAATCATAAAGTTTGCAGATATTGTTGTACTTTATTGAGCGCATATATACATACACATACACATATACATACACGCATTTACTTTTAAATATACGTTTTAAATGATATAAATGGAACGTAAACAATGTAAGGACATGTAATATATACAGGTAATATATATTTACCTTTAAGTTTAAAAAGAGAATAAACACTACAACACGTGGTGAATAGAAGATCTACAAGTGCTAATGAAGATGAATTTATGAGTTAACGCAATTAAATAAGAAATTAACATGTCGGTATGCACCTCATCCTATAAGAAAAATTTATCATTTAGTTTGGACTTCTTATTAATATGCATTTGCTAGCCCAAAATAAAAGGTAAATTATACAATTAAAATAAGGAGTTAACATTTTTTATATGCACCTCATCTTGTAAGTAAAATTTATCATTAGTTTATAGTACTTATATATATACATTTGCTACCCAGAAAAGAAAGATAAATGTCGCATTAGTTTAAAATTATTAATTTACCACCTACAAATTTTTTGAGGTCATCTATAATACTTAGATTGGTAGTTAATTACAAAAATAAGTAAAGTTCAAGTAATTATTATAAGAATGGACAAAATTGGGATAGTTAATTATAAAAAATAGATAAAATTCATATTCCAAATCAATACTTTTAAATTTTAGATAATTAAATATAGAAAAGGGCTAAATTCAAGTATTAAATATAATATTCACTTAAAAAAGAGAAAAAAGTACATCTTCTAATTATATTTAAAAGTAAGTCATCTTGACCTTAATATTCCATACTTTTATTGTATTTTAAGAGTATCCTTTCATAGGAGTAAGCAAATATATGTATATGGTGAGTGGATACAAGGCTTTACCTATATTTTATCCTGTAGATATAGTTTCTCAAATCTTTGAGACCAAAACCTATCTTGTGATATTTAGGAAGTACCTGTATCCTGTACCTTATACCTTATAAGTACTCTTACATTATGTTTATGATGAAGGAAAGAAGGAAAGAAGGAAGGAAAACAAGAGGAAAGAAATATGAAGGAAAGAAAATGAAAAGAAAATTGTTGAATGGATAAGAAGGGAATGGTAAGGTATGATTGTGGATAGAAAGTTCATAAAATATACTTTTTAAACATATTAAGTTACTAAAATATCCTTAAAATTTCAAAATGTACTTTTAGTATAGGGCCATTTAAGTAAAGTTCTAAATTTTCCTCCATAGTTTTTTCCAAATTGAAGAGGAAAATTTTTGCGGGATTGATGGAAAATTTTTTTAAAAAGAATTCCTTCAATCTACTTTTTCTTATTTTTCCAAACAAGGGGAAGGAATTAAAGAGAAATTGTTTCCTCTCCAATCTTTCCCTACCACCCCACCACCCCCCACCCCCTCTTCTTTCCTTCAATCTAGACATAGTGTTATGGAACTTGTGACTTTTTTTTCCTTCTATAAATTTCAATTGTACACCTTTTCTATTTAGCAAATTCAAGTTGTATTTTTCCTTTTCCATGTCAAAATGTTGCTTTTCAAACATTGCATGATCTGTAAAATGACACCATTTATTAGCAAAATTTACAAATGCATAAGGATGCATGCATATAAAAAAAAATAAAAATAAAAATAAAATAAAATAAAATAAAAGTTCTTTAAAACTAATGACCAATAATGTAAATATAATATCATATTTATGCTTTTAGTAATATAAATTTTTTAATTATTAATATATATCTATATATATATCATATCATTTCATAAATTCTAAAGGGTAGGTACATAATATCTTAGACAAGCTAATTCATACAAACCTATTCAATCGATACGATTCTTTACATAAAAGGCGTATAATACCCTTACCCTTCCCCCTGATGGCGTAAGTTGCATTTTAAGCTTATGCCATTGGAAACTTATCCCAACGGCAAAGGACATTAAAACTTTCCAAAGTAATGGGTCATAATCCTTTTCCTACTATGTTTAGGAAGAGGGAAGAAATTAGGAAGGATGGAAGGAAAGTGGAAGGAAAAAATTAGAGAGGAAAAAAAAACGAGGGGAGAGTTTTTGTTTGGATTAAAAGGAAATAAGAAGAAATGACTACGGATGAAAAGTTACCTACATATCTTTTATGCTTGTTAAGTTACCAAAAGGTCCTTAAAAACATCAACTATCTTTTCAATATAAAGATATTTAAGTAATCTTCCACATTTTCCTCCCACTTTCTCTCTATATGTAAAGGGAATGGATTTATGTAAGGCCTAAGAAATGTATTTTTAAAAGCAATCATTCCCTCCATTTTCATTCAATTTACTAAACAAACTAATAGAAAACTTCCCTTCTTAAATCCTTCCTTTCCCTTTCTTTCCTCTTATCCAAACATAGTGTTAATGGGAACCACACTATATGATATAGACATCCCCTCGAAAAATAGGTAATACTATAAGTACTTAATTTTGAAGGTAAAAAAAATAAAAGGGTAACTTGCATAGACCTCCCATATAAACTTTCGTAATTACATAGACACCTCCTATTTTCAAAATTGAGCACTTGTGCTCTTAGAATCGATGTGGAACCCACATTACTTAAATAATAATAATATATGTATAGATTTATTATGTGTATATATTAGTAATATATATATTAACATTAGATTCATATATTATAATTAATATTACTATATTATTACACATAATTTATAATGCACTTATAGTTATAATATATAATTTAGAAATTATTTATACAAACATATAATAAACCATTTATGAGATCATAATCGCCATGCATCATAATCTTTCTATAATTTAGCTATCATGAGATATTAATTCCTTAGCCATTAGTTAGTGATGTGCTATGGGGACCAAGAGGTCATCAGAGCATGGTACGTAGCTTACACAAAACACAAATGGTTATCCAAGGTTCAATGGAAATTAGAAAGTAGCAAGTAGAAAGGGTTTGAATGAGAATGTGAATAGATATCACATACCAAAACATAAACACAATTAAGGGAAGGTGAGCTTGAAATAGGGTTCGATATTACTCAAAAACTTTAAATCAACACTCAGGTTTTAAATGGGAGCTAGATACGACTCACTAACTCGCTCAAATGAAGGGTTTATGACAATCTTATAAGAAAATTGATAAGAACTCAAGGGATTAAAGAAGGAAGACAACATGTAATAATCAACAAGCAATAGCTTAACAAGCTCATGGCTCATAAGACTTCACTAAAAAAAAAAAGAGTATTCTTAATATTGATGATGATCTTTGCTATTTTCAAAATGTTGCTATTTATAGTAAATTTTAAAACCTTAGTGGCAAAACTATAATAATATACAAGGCCTTAAACTGTAAAGCAAACTCACAAACTAAAATAAGGACATAATTTACAACTATACAAAACAGTGTATTTAAGGTAGGAAGTCAGCAATGTGAGTCATCTAAGCTATCCTTGAATGAGTAGGTTCGAACTAGGCAAGGTCAATAGTTAGATATCTTGGCTCGGGATGATGTTGTTAAAGTCTTGCAATGCTTAGCTGAGCTTCTTGTGAGGTTGGCCCATAGTTTCTAAGCTTGCGAGTTGGTTGTTAAGTCATTCTGGCCCTTTTAGGCTCCTTACCGAGCTAGCCTTATCCCTTGGATCCTTGTTTGGTTAGTCATTAAGCTCCTAAGAGGTCAGCAGTACTTCTACCTCTCTTGCCTTCTTCATCCTAGATTCTTCCCTTTAGTTAGCCTTTTCCTATTAACTCAGCTTTGGGGAAGATAGGTCGGTTAAGTCTTGAAACAGGTCAGCTGTTGCCTAGAGGAGGTTGGAGGTCAATTCCTATCAAACACACTGGGTTAAAAAGAAGTTGTCCTTGACTTTAGGAAATAAGCACGGGCCTGGATGCTAAATAGACTTCTTTTCCCCTTCTTCTTCACCATGGACGTTGGGCTCTTCTTTGTTTTCTCAACTCATGGGGGTCAACCAGTAGCTCTTCTCATCCTTCTGAATTGTGTAAGTGTTGAAGAAGCTATCATAGATCGCTCTCTAGTCATACACCTAAGGTTTGCTTAATATGAGATGAGCAACATTCATAGGTACCATGTCAAAGTCCATCTCATCTTCTGGGCTCTTTTGTGTATATAAACCATACCTTTATCATTAAACCACTTTAATCCATAAGGTCAAGGATGCGGGTAGGTTGGTAGTTTCATCCTTGTGATTAGTTGGATAGAAACGATGTTAGTGTAACTTTCTCCATCAATAACCGAGGAACAGGTCTTTCTATTCACCAAACATCGGATTTAGAACAACTTGTCTCTTTGACCTAGGTCTTCTTTCAAGTCGGCTCATCGACCTCACATGGCTAAAAGCTCACCCATGTCTGGACAGATGTTCACCTCTTCTTTCTCACTTTCTAAGCTCTTGTCACTCTAGCTCTCCACTTGAGTATTAGGTCCTTCTCCTTTCAAGACCATGACTCTCTTGTTCGGGGCACTGGGAGGTAATATATCCACATCCCAAGCACTTAAAACATTTAACTTCTCGGGCCTTGGTGTTGGGCACTTTCGCTTTCTATACCTTCTTTGTCTCAGCTAGGTCAGGTCGGCTACTCTCTTTTCCCCGTCTTCTTCTTGGGCTTCTTCTTCTCCTCATACCTCTCCAACTCAGGGTTGCCATGTTGGGTCAGGTGGTAGGTCTTTGACGCCTTCTTCTTCTCTAGCGTTTAACTCTCAATGTTAGGTTGATTAGCTCATCTAATGAGTTGAATGGTCGAAGCTCAACTATGTTGGCAATGTCATCATGAAGTCTTCTTAGGAACCCAGCAATAGTTCGATCTTGTGGCTTAGCAATTTTACATTTGGTCATTAAGGTCGCTAATTCTTGCAAGTGCTCCTCAATAGTGTTGCTACCTTACTTCAAGTGTTGGAAAGCATAGAGCATCACTTGTTTAAAGTAGGTTAGCATAAATTACTCATTCATCAAACATTTCATAAGCCTCCAAGTTTTGATCAGCTCTTTTCTTTTGGCATCCTGCTTAACGATCAACTTATCCTACTAAGGATTTGCATACTCGATAAGGGACAATGAAGCCAACTTAACTTTTGTTTGATCATCACACTCATATAATTCGAATATTGATACGAGGCAAGTGCACCTATCAATTTTAATATAGCGGATGTGAGTCTGAGTCGATCCCTTAGAGATTTTGAGTACTAATATTAACCTTAGCTTTATTATCTAACCGAAAAATTGTGATAAATTGAATGAATTAAAAATATTAAAATTAACAACTAAACTAATTATGAGACTTAATTATGCAAATTAGAAAGCAATAAACTACGAATGACTTCAAGTATGCAATAATGTATTTAGGAATTATTTCCCCTAGTGTTTAACATGTAACCTTTTTAAAATATATTCAATTTAGTTTCTATTATTCTTGACCGGAGGGATTCACAATTAAAGCTAATATCTTTCTCAAGCATATTAACCCTAATCTTAAATTATTTACCGGAATCTCTTCACTTAGTAATATAACTTAGAATTGCATTAATGTACAATGAATTCCTACACAAACAATCAACTTTCCGGAAGAAACATGTATCTTATCTCTAAGTCTACATGTAATTCTCTTCAATTATGCTAAGATCTAATTACACATGCAATTTCTCAATCAACATGCATAATATCATATATTGACACTCTAGAATTATCAATCTACAACTAAACAACATAATTGAATCAAGAAAAGATAGAAACTTTATTGAAATTATAATTTAATCCAAGGGTTACATTAAACCCTAAGTTCCATAATCCTAAATACTTGAATTCTAAGTTATCATAACGAATCTAAAAACGAGTTTCATCAAAAACGTAAAATAAAGCATGAAAAACCCCTCTTGATTTGATAAACAATCTCTCTAATCTTGAAATCGATGTTGTTCTCGCTTCTTGATTGATATTTTCCTCAAGTCTCCTCTCTTCTCTTATGTCTCTCCGTTTTTGTAATATCTCCCTTTCCTTTAAACCCTAAGATATTCTTTTATATGTGTATTACACGGATTTTATTTTCGTCACCAGACACGGCTTGGGACACGGCCATGTCCCCAGGTCGTGTAACTTTCTGCACTAAGGCAAAATTTTTGCACAACTTCAAAACTTCATAACTTCTTCGTTTGAACTCGGAATTGAGTGAAACTTGATTCCTTTTCTTCGTTTTTGAGCCTAGAACGCATTTAAACCCTGAAATCAACATTTTACTCAATTAAGTATCAATTTCTTTAAAGAAAACAAAAAATGTAAGGAAAATACTATAAAATCACCATATGAAATATGCTTAAAATTAGAGTTATCAAATATCTTCTTAACTCAAGGAACCCATTCTAAGAACTCTTCAAGTCAACTACTACCATTGAAGGTTGGCAGCTTAAGTTGCTATTAGTTCGGGCTCATCCCTTCTATTCTATGCTGGCCAGTTCACTTCGAACCTACCACTTCTATTGAAGCTCTACTAAGCTAAATCTCTTCTTAGCTCTTGCTCTCTTCTCCAAGCTCTTTGGTTCACCTTGGAATGAATACTCCTTTCATTATTTCTCCTCAGATTTGGTCGGTCTTCTCTTCTCCTCGGCTCGACAGTTCGCTTAGGTTGTTGCCAATCATTCTTAGCTCATTTAAGTCACTCTAACTGGTCGATGCTTGGTTCCTTCTTTCATCTCAACCAACACATCAGTAGCCTCTAACTAATCCAATTAGCTCGATTAAGTAGTCGGCTTTTGAATATGAGATTCAAGATTATCAACACTTTGCCTTAAACTTCCACAGGGATTATCACCATTGATATTCACACTATCTTCAGACATTCTCATTTGTAAAGTAATTTCTGTTGAGAAATTTTAACAAACATGTAATATACTCAACTTCACTCGGCTTAGAACCACCACAACTTTGATTTTTGCAGCTATCCACGATTGACAAACACTATTATAGCTACTACAACATTACTTAGAACATATTACAACTAGTAATAACAGCTAAAATCATTACTCGATGCACCTATACTATTAGAATCCCAATAGTACTCCATGAACAACACAAGTATGACTAACTAATCACAAATAGTAAACTACGCTATAGAACAACAATCCAATAGAAATGTGTAAGCTACAAACTCAAACTTTGAAGAACATAAGTAACTCGTGTGTCTCATCAAATGCTTTGATACCAAGATGATGTGCTACAGAAGACTAAGAGGTTATTGGAGCATGACGCATAGCTCACACAAAACACAGATTGGTATTTGAGGTTCAATGGAAATTAGGAAGTAGTAAGTAGAAAGGGTTTGAATGCGAATGTGAATGAATATCACACACCAAAAAATAAACATAATAATAGGAGGGTAAGCTTGAAATAGGGTTCGATATGACTCACAAACTCTAAATCAACACTTAGGTTTCAAACGGGAGTTAAATACGACTCATTAACTCACTTAAATGAAGGGTTCACCACAATCTCACGAGAAGATTAACAAGAACTCAGGGGATTAAAGAGGGAAGACAACACTTAATAATCAACAATAAACAGCTTAACAAGCTCATAGCTCACAAGACTACACTAGAAAAAAAAGAAGAAGAAGAAGAAGAGTATTCTTAATATTGATGATGATCTTTGTTACTTACAAAATATTACTACTTATAGTAAATCCTAAAACCCTAGTGGAAAAACTATAATAATATAAAAGGCCTTAAACCCTAAAGCAGGCCCATAAACTAAAATAAGGACATAATTTAAAACTATACAAAATAGTATGTTTAAGGTAAGAAGTCAACAATGTGGGTCATCCGAGCTATCTTAAAATAAGTAGGATTCGAACTAAGTAAGGTTGGCAATTAGATGTTCTAACTCGGGGTGAGGTCGCTGAAGTCCTATAGTGCTTAGCTAAGCTACCTATAAGGTTAGCCCACAGTTGTCGAGCTTCTGAGTTGGTTACCAAGTCGTTCTAAACTCCTTACTAAGCTCCTATTTGATGAACTAGCTTTCTTCCTTGGATCTTTGTTTGGTTAGTCATTAGGCTCCTCAAAGGTCAGTAGCACTTCTACCTCTCTCACCTTCTTTATCCTGGATTCCTCCATTTTGTTGTCCTTTTCCTATCAATTCAGCCTTAAAGAAGATAGGTTGGCTAAGTCTTGGAATAGGTCGGTCGTGACCTAGAGGAGGTTGGAAGTCGATTCCTATCAAGTAGGAAAGACAAATATTAGTGCTTAGCCTCGCTTGGCCTTTCTATTTATTTTTGTTTGTTAAATTGAACCAAATTCGTATTATATTCATTAGGAAGAGGTAATTAAACTTGAGCATCTCATTGGAGAGATTAATATTTACGCCATTAGGTTATAAAGAGTCCTGATAGTTTTGTCTTAGAATTATCTAACTAAAATGAAGATTAAAGTTGCCTTTCTTTTTCTTTATTTATTTTTTTCCTGGAGGTGCTTTGTTTCTTAATATTAATTTCATTCTAAAAGTTAAAATGAAAATGAAGATAAGGAAAAAATATGGCATTATGAAATTTTTAATTACTAAAAAAAGTTACCAATTTCTCATCTAATATCAAATTATTGATGTTGTTGTAAAACATGTGGAAAAGCTAAAATTGTAAGCTTTGTATCAACTCCACCTCCATTGGAGAACATGAAAGAAAGCTTTGATAGATGTTATGTTAACAAAATGACGATCTAAAACAATTTCAATCTGTGAAAGAAAGTATTTATATACAACAAATGGGACTAACAAACTAACTAACACTTAGACTAACCAATAGCAATAGGACACATGGACAAGCTATATACGTAGATTGATCAAGAAGATATACCTCCTACCTTCCCCCTTCTCAAAATGGAGCCATCTGAAGGTCCAGCTTGACTCGAAAGTCATGAACTAAGAGCAGGGGTTACTTTAGTGAAAAGATCTGCCAATTGCAAAAGGAGAAGAAATATGCAGAGTTCATAAGAAACCACGAGCAATATGATCTCGAAGAAAGTGAATATCTACTTTAATGCGTTTAGCTTGGCTATGAAAACATGGATTGACCGCTAATTGTAGGGTAGATTTGTTGTCATATAGTAAAGTAACAGGTAAGGAAGAGGCAATACATAAGTCTTGAAGAATGTAATATACCCAGAGTAAATCGTACGTACAAGTATTCATACATCTATATTTAGCTTCGGTGCTCGAAGTGCTAATAGTATGCTACTTTTTAGTCTTTCAAGAGATCAAAGATCCACTAAGAAATATACAAAAACTAGTAAGAGATTTTCTATCTAACAAAGAAGAACCCCAATCTGCATCACTGTAACACAATAAGTCCAAAGAGGAGGAAGAAGAATAAAACAAATCAATAGAAGCATTGCTTCTCAAGTAACATAGTACATGCATAGCAACCTGAAGATGAGCAACATGTGGGTTAGCCAAAAACTAACTAAGATGGTGCATGGGAAAGGATAAATCGGGGCACGACAAAGTAAGATATAAAAGCAATCCTACTAAGCATTTGTAAGGCAAAGGATCTTGAAATAGGGGATTGTTATCTTTGAACAAATTACCATTAGTAGGAAGAGGAATATTAGATGGTTTGCAACTTGTCATGCCTGCATCACTTAAAATATTAAGGATAAACTTGTGTTGATTAAGAAATATGCCTTATAAAGTCCGACACAACTCCAACAAAAAAAAAAAAAATCTAGCTTCCCCGAGGTCTTTAGTAGTAAAGACCTCATATAACTCTTGCTTGAGTTGGTAACAACCAAAAAATCCACATACATTAAAATAACAATGAAGTCAACAGATGTATGCTTGATGAATAGTGAATAATCATTGGTGGATTGTAAAAAACCACAATTAATGAAGAATTAACAAATCTCAATATTCCATTAATGAGAAGCTTGCTTTAATCTATATAAAGAATGCTTAAGTCTATAAACTTGTCCGGATTTAACCTTAGTATATCCTTGAGGAGGAAGCATATAAATTCTCTCATCAAGGAAACCATGTAAAAATGCATTTTTAATGTCCAATTGAAAGATAGGCTAGCCTCGCGTTGAAGCCATAGCAAGTAAAATTCTCATGGTACACAATTTAGCAACCAGTGAAAAAGTATCATGTTGAAAAAGTATCATGATAATTTACTCTTTCCATTTGGTTATAACCTTTTCCAACCAATCCATCTTTATATCATTCAACCGTTCCATCGGGTTTATACTTCATTTTGTAAACTCATTTACTACCAATAGCTTTTTTACCATGATCAAGGTTAGTCAATTCCCAAGTATTGTTAATTTCCAAAGCCTCTAACTCTTTGTTTATAGTAACAACCCATTCTTTAATTTTAGCAACTTGTGAGTAACAAAGAGGTTCTTTAGTAGTTAGCATGAGTGCAAAAGAGGGAACAAAACCATCAGGGTAATGTCGAAAAGTGTTAGAAGAAAAAAAAAAAGGATATGGATTTGAAGATGATAACAAAGAAGCTATAGTGTTAAAAGAGGAAATAAAGGCAATATAATCTTTCAACCAAATAGGTGGCTTAGATACATAAAAGGACTTGCATACAGTAGCTATAAGGGCAGTGGAAGACAAATCAGGTTGTATGTTTGAGGAGATATTAACGATTGACTCATGATTAGAAGTATTAGCAAGAACAACAGAAGATGAATCAGGTTGTGTGTTTTAGGAGATAGCAACAAGGAAAGTGTTTGAAACAAGAAATAAAGAAACATCGTCAAAGGATAAAGAAATGTGTGGCAAGGACAAAGATGATGAAGAAGGAGGATCGAATATGAAGATTGAGTTGTCAACAAAAGGAAAGATACCTTCATAAAAAATAATCTCAACTCACTACCATTTTTTGAGCAGCAAGTAGATAAACTTTGTAGGCTTTACTATAATGTGCATATCCTATGAAAACACCCTTAGCACCTTCCCGATCCAATTTGTCAGTTAAACAAGGATGAAAAGCTACAAAGCATAAACAACTGAATGCCCTTAAGTCATCTAGTTTTGGTTTTTCTCTAAACAAAGCCTCATGAGGGGATTTCTAGTTAAGAATTGATGAAGGCATCTCATTGATCAATTAAGTAGCAGTCAATGTATACCCTCCTCAGAAAGATCTTGGTAAATTGGCATGTATTCGTAATGCTCTAACAGTATCCATGATATGCATATGTTTACGCTCTACTCGACCTTTTTATTGAGGAGTATAAGTGGATGTTCGTTGTTAAATAACACCAAAATCAACAAATAATTGTTGACAGCTATGAGAAAGAAACTCGGCTCCATTATTTGATTGTACAAACTTTAGAGTTTGAGAAACATTGATTCTTAACATAAAGCATGTATTTGTGAAGAATACCAACAACTTAAGACTTATTATGCATTAAGTCTAAGTACTTGGAGTACAATCATCAACAATAATAGCAAAATAATTGGCATCGATGATAGATGGGACTTGATATGATCCTCAAATATTAATATGTAACAAAAAAAAAAAAAGGAACAAGTGAACAAGATGTACTTGTTAAGAAAGGTAAACGATGGAATTCAGATTTTTTACAAGTGTCACACACAAAGGTCTCTTTATTAAGGAAATCAGAGGAAACAACATGATGCAATTTGGAAATAGAGGAATGGCTTAATCTAGCATATAAAAGAGACAATGAAATAGGCTTATTACAAGAGCAAATACACTGTACACAAGTATCTCGATTTTTAAAACATTGAGTAGCTAGCTGCTTCAAAATATATAGACCATTAGTAACTTGGGTAGTAACAACAATGTGGCTAATTTTTTGGTCCTAAAAGTATAAAGAAGTGGAATTATTTATGATGGTCAAATTATTGTCCAAGAGAGCTTTATGAATAGATAAGAGATTGTGCGGAAAGTCCGAGATGTATAAAACACGCTAGAAGATTATACGTAGTGTAATATTAACGGTTCTAATACAAGTAACATGTTTTTTTACTTCCATCAGGTAAGTATACTGAGATCGGATGTTCAAGTAATTGAATATTAGAGAGTAAAGTTTTGAAAGGTGGAATATAGTTGGTTGCGCCCGTGTCAACTACTTAAGCACATAAATTATTACTTAAAGCATTAAAAATTAAAGAAGAAAGATTGTTACCTAATGAATATACAACATTCACCACAATTTCGTTGCTAAAAGTATCTCCCTAAGGATTTTGAATCAATAGCTTTAAGACTTTTGCACATATACTTTGTAACACGTGAGAATCAACACTAGAGCTACCAAGTAAAGAATTAGATGGCTCTATCATGGCAATAAAACTAAGGTATATGTCAAATGGACTATCAGGTGAGACAACATTCTCTTTTCTAGTTTCTACCACAACTGTTGACCTGCAATTGCCCTTTTAAGATTCTCTTACTGATAGGAATCAACTTATGACTATCTTTAGGTCGAGGCCAATGTATTCTAAACCAAAGCTAACCTATTCTAGACAAAGGCTGACTTATCAGTGGCTGAGATTGACTTGCCCCATTTAAGGCTGAACTCATACTAGAAGGCCGAGAGGAAGGAAAAAAACAACTTAGCATCAAATTTGTTATCTGTCGAGAAGCCAAGAGACCAAACAACCTAAGGCTCAGTACGGCACACCTAATGCCAACCAATCTTAAAGCTCAACAACTGTAGATTGACCTCACGGTCGGCTCAACTAAGCATTGTAGGACCTCAGCGACTCCTACCTGAACTAGGACATCCAACTGCCAACCTCACCCAGTTTGGATTGTACTCCTTCTAAAATAGCTCGGATGACTTGCATGCCAACTCTCCTATTAAGCGCATAGTTTTGTGCAGTTGTAAATATTTTCCTTAACTTTAGTTGTTGGCCTACTTTAGGGTTTATGGCCTTGTACTCTATTTACATTTTTGCTACTAAGGTTTAGAACTTACTATAAATAGCTACTATTGTAATAGTAACGAGGTCGATCAGCAGTTATTAAAATTATTATCTTCTCTAAGAAACTTCTCTCGCGAGCTTATCTCCCTTTTGTGCAATTATTAAGCATGCTATTCCTCTTTATTCCCTTTGTGTTCTTATCAATTTTCTCCTTAAGATTATGATGAACGCTCATTTAAGTAAGTTAGTAAGTTATATCTAACCCCCATTTGGAACCCGTGTGTCGATTTTGTATTCATGAGTCATATCGAACCTTATTTCAAGCTTAACTCCTAATTATGTTTGTGTCTTGGTACATGATATCCATTCACATTTGCATTCAAACCCTTGTTCCACTTGTTACTTCCTCATCTCCATTGAACTTTGGATACCCATTTGTAGCTCGTATTTGCTGCGTACACTCCAAGATTGTACGACTTACCCTTGTACTAGTCAAGATACCCAATTAACTAGAAACAACTCTCAACTACATGGCCATCTCCTTTACAATACTTGTAAGACAATTTACTTCCTTGAGAAATCCTCTTCTTTTTCTCAACAAATGTATTCCTTTCTTTATTGATAGCATATGCAGATGATTCAACATCAATAGACCTACTTTCGGTAATCAACTTTTGTTTCTTTACCTATTGTACTAGGTAGAAAGCTCAGCTTACAGGTAGTAATGGCTCCATTGAAAGTATCTAACTTCGTATTGTGTTAAACCCCTCATTTAAACCTATCAAAAATTGAATTAACTTGCTCTACGATTCAAAGTTAACAATTCTTTTAGCTAATTCACATGTACAATAATTGATACATCTACAATTACAACTAGGGTAACTATTTAAAGCTTGAAGTTCATCCCAATATCTCTTGAGCTTATTGTAATACAACCTTACCAATTGAGTCACTTTCTTCAAATTTGTAATCTTAAATTGTATTTGATAAATCATCGGATCATTTCCTTATCCATAATGTTCTATACTTCCTTCCATAATTCATCTGCCGAAGTTGCATAAAGGAAGTTTTGTGAAATCTCACCTATCATAGAATTTAGTAACCAACATTTCACCATATAACCATTCTTAGTCCATCTTACTAAGTCAAAAGAATCATCATTAGGTTTTGGAATTGTTCCTTCAATAAATCTGATTTTTAACTTCGCTCCTAACCCTAGCTTAATTGCATGACTCCATGACAAAAAATTTAATCCATTGAATTGTATGTTACCAATAACCATTGAAGGATTATCGGATGTAGATATATGCAACGGATCATGTAAGCTCTAAAGCCAAGTCAAGTAACCGTAGGATTGAACTTAGAACCTAAGGTTTAGAGCGATTAGTTAAAGGATTTGGTCAAACCCAAATTATAAATTATTGAGAGGAATATTAGTAAAAATGACCCCCGTAAACTTAAATTTAAGAAAATAAGTAGTAAAATAGGAGAGTATAAAATTTTCAAATTTTAAGCATAATAATTGCTAATTACCGAAAAGGCAAAAAGTGTAATCTAATAACTAATAAATTACTAGAGATAGATTATATGTATACTAAAAAATTTAGAATGACCAAAATAATAATTAGGAATGTTCACGTGTACTCCACATGTATTTACGTGTAGATAAAAATACGCAAAATTACCTAAATTGGCCAAAAACTAAGTAAATAATTAAAGAAAATTATAAATTAATTATGGAAAAATCAGAAAAAAATCAGAAGAGGATAAGATGATCCAAATCAGGTCATGGTAAGTCTAGATCTGTAAAAGAAAAATCAACCAATTAAAATTTGACAACATAAAAGCCAAAAATCAAGGAAAATGGGCAAAGTTTTGTCAAATTAATGCATAATAATTACAAAAATCGTCTATAAATAGGGGAAAAATTTCCAGAAGTCATTTGGACAGTTTAGCATTTGGGAAAAATAGGAAAACTGAAAAAATTGAGAGAAAATCCAAAAAAAAAAAAAACTGTGCAGATTGAGCAAGTGAGCTAAACTCACCTCTCACCACCACTTGGGACCAAGCCACCACCAACACCACCACCCTACACTAGACCCACCGTCTGGGCCGGCCGACAATCTTGGACCGGGTTTGGACTGCCAGAAAGCTTCGAACCGGTTAGTCCCTTATTTACCCCGATTTTGAATAATTTTGTAAAATTAGTTATTTTGCCCAAAAAATTATGAAACTTGTTATTCTGAGGTTTTATTGTATGTAGATTTAGGGAAAAATATTTATTTAGTTTAATTACGTCTAAAAATATAAGGTTTTTAACAAATTGTTCAAAACCGAGCATGATTAGAACGGAAAATAAATATGCTTAAGAGTGTAGTTTGGAGCTCAATTTTTTTCTGTAAGATGATCATATGATATAGAACAATGATATGAAGTCATTTTTTTTAAAATTAATTTTCAAAATTTTTAAGTTAATTTTTAGCCCTAAAATGATGAAAAAATTGGGTGATTTGGGATTAATTAGGTGATTAAGATGTTAATTACTGATTTAGATATTAATTAGATGTTTAAGGATGTTAATTTTTGAAGTGGAACCCTAATCCTAGCCTTTGGAGTATTAAGTATGGTTAATTTAGGAAATTAGGTAATTAATATAAGAAATTAGTAATATGTGAAATTGTAAAGTAATAAATCTAAAAATAGGGTTATTTAGGTAATATTATAATAGAAATAAGAAAAATAATAAATCTGAAATAACATTTAATTTTAAGTAAATGTCTTAAAATGTAAAATTTTCACGCATCGGGAATAAATCCGATACTGCAATTAGGGTTAATGCGTACCGAATAGTTTAGAACGCCAAATTACGACCCAATAAGATATTTGGACACTCGAGCTTAATGTGATTAATTTCACATTAGGATTCAAGCATATTTAAGGCTTAGGAGTAAAAAATTTAAAATCTCATTTAGGATTTGAATGCCGAAATAGAGTATAACGAATTATTAAGACGTAATGGGTATACATGGAAAAAATGAGTTAAAATATAACTTAGAATATGAAACCATAAATTATAAGTACTAAAAAGACCTATTTGTATTATAGGATATCCAAAGACACATCAGCTTGCAATTAAGGAATCAAGCGATTGAACGATTCCAAGTAAGTTGGGTTATTGCTTATTGTAATTGAGTACTACTTCTGTAGTACTCGGAGACTTAGGCTTGTATATGATTGTGATTGTAAGTTGTTTACGCATGTGTTTGACGTATCTGAATTCGTGCTGAAATTTATATTGTGAGTGATTTTATGACTGATTGAATTGGTATAAAATTGTTTGAACACCCTAAACGGAATTTAATCTTAGTCGACCCTAATAACCAAAAATGTCATGCATTGTAATCCGTTAGGGGATCATAGGATTCTCCAACCAAATACCGACCCCTTCGAAAGGGATAGCGCAGGATTGCAAAATGGTCCCTTCTTCATCCTTAGTCGAACTAAGTGATAGGAGAGGAGATCGCGGCGAGGGTGAAGTCAATGGTTCGAAGGTAGTCATGGGAGGAGCGAGGTCTCCATTGCACAAGCCTGGGTTTGGTTGTGAGCTGTTGCATAACATGAAACTCCTCAACCCGAATTGGAGCGGGTGAAATTTCTCTGATTTCACAACAGACCGGACTACGTTGTGCGATGACACTTGATTGTTGCATTGCAAGAAAATAATTGTTTGATAACCCTATTTGTGCTTGTATGCATGCATGAGTCTTCAATTCAACTTACTGAGCTGTAGTTGCTCATACCCTTATAGATTCTTTTGCAGGTTCTGATTTCTGAACACTTCCAGTACTATGCCGCTCTACAATTACCCACAGGTTAGTCTTTTGAAGCTAAGGGTGTGAGGATCAAGTTACTTAGTATAATGTGTAACTAGAGTGACCTTGTAATTAAGGATGAAAGACTGATAGTTATTATGTACATTAGTAAACTGTTGTGTTCATGTAAAATTTTCTGGGAAGCTCTGTGGACTTACTTATAATTATTTATGTTTATTAGAAATTTGTAATAGTTATCATAATTGTAGTATAACTGTTATTCGGACTGTTTACTTTAAAGCGAGGAGTCGTTGACGCCTTGTGTAGATCATGACTATGGTAGGCACTGTGAAGCCAGTTACTATCATAGAATAGTTTACACGGCGAGACTGTTGCGACTCTGCAACTTCGGGGCGTAACAGATTAGAAGAAACCAAATCACCATGAGTAATAGTGTTGTCAACAATTTGATTATTCATGATTGTTGCAGCTTTCAAAATCCTAATTTTGTAGCAATGCAAACAAGAGAAGCTAATAACAAAGGATCACATATGTGAATACCCGTTACTCTAATACCATGTGGAAAAGCTAAAACTATAAGCTTTGTATCAACTCTACCTCCATTGGAGAATATGGAAGAAAGCTCTAATAGATGTTATGTTAACAAAACAATGATCCAAAACACTTTCAATCTCTAAAAGAAAGTATTTATGTATAACAAAAAAGAGTAATAGACTAACAAACTAACTAACAACTTATACTTACCAATAGTTACAAGATACATGGACTAATAAATAATTAACACATGGACAAGTTATATACGTAGACTGATTAGTAAGATATATTCTCACAAAATATATTACAAAAAAAAGTATAACGTACTTACTCAACAAATAGTTATAAATAAAAAAACAAATTAAACACATAAATGTTAAAGTTTATCAATATTAAAGAAAATTTTGTATGTATTTATTACATTTACATTTAAATACACCTATGGTGCTTATGTCATAAGCTAGCACATATTACTTATAACATGTTTTTTGTTTTTATTTTATAATTATACTAAATATACCAACTAATATTTAGATAGATATATTTATGTATTTTTATTATATATTTATACAAATAATTTAAAAATTATATATGGTAACTATAAGTGCATTACAAATTACATGTAGTACTATAGTAATTTTAATTATAATATATAAATCTAATGTAAATATCTATTATTAATATACAAACATAATCCTTTTACCAAGCAAAGCTAATTCGTTAGTGATAGTTATAAAACGATTGAAAATATCACGTATTTTTTCACCTAACTGAAGTTTGAATAACTCATGTTGTTGGAGTAAAGAATTAATGAGAGTATCCTTGATTGTTGTTGTTCCTTCGTATGTCTCACTTAAGGTATCCTAGAATCTTTTGCAATCTTGTAAGAAGAAATTAAATAATATTCAGATGGAGCAAATGTCATCAATAATAAGTTTTTTGCCTGATTATTCTTCTTAATTTTTCTCTTCCTGTCCTTAGTGAGCATTGGATCTCCATCTATTGCAATTTAAATGCCTCCAAACTCGATGATCTCCCATGAATCAAAGTTAGTTTCCTTGACATAATTTTCCATTCTACATTTTTAGTAGGTGAAGTTAGTACAATCAAAACAAAGAGTACGATTTGTAGCAACAAAAATATTGTTTTCCACCATAGATCTTTGAACTCTAAATAATCAAGAGCTAATCTATGATACCAAATATAGGTCTCGATTAAGTAACCAAGAGGGGGTGAATTGGTTACTTTAAAATTTTTGCAAAAACCAATATTAAATTCCCCTTTTGATTACTTAATATGATAAACGTAAAAATAATAAGAAATAATGAAATATGATATTAAAAGAATAAGAGAGTGAGAAGATTAGGCACAAAATTTATAATACTACGACCTTGTGCCTACTTTACTCTTCTAACTCTACTGTTGAAGACCTAATTGCCACACTAGTGTTGTTTCACTATTTACTTCAAAAGATCAATAATAACTTTGAGAGATTACAATCACTAATTGCTCTACTCTAGTTCCCTTAACTTAACTTTTGGCTAAACTTAGATCTAGAGAGATATAAATATGTAATCCTCACTTCAAACAGCTTTCCTAACTCTCAAGGAAATAGGAAACAAGATTGAGGAAGTAATATAAATGATCCTTTAAGTTTAAGTACAAGATAAAAATTCATTTAAGCGAAAAAATCCTTTGAGAAAGCCTCTGAATGTTTTGATATGAAGATGTTTTTAGCTTTTTAATGATGATCTTGTTTCAAATTTTTGAATTGTTGTAGCATATTTATCTTCCTCTATAATCGCTAGATGCATGGAAATTTGATCACTTGATAATTATCTTCAACTTAGATGATGGATAAACCAAATCTCTAATCTTTTGCAAAAATATCTTTAACTTGGCTGACTTGAATTTTGAAATTGAAATCAATAAAAATCTATTTGGAAACTTCTAGAAGATATATTTGATATGGTCCTTAAAATTATCAGATGTAACTCTTATTCTTCTACTAATATGTTTGTTGGAAAAAAATCTTGGCTTCATGAGAATATTCATGGAATGAACATAGACGTAATGTTGAATATTGTTCTTCAACCCTGTATTTGATTCGATTTAGTTTGCAATAATCTCTATCTTAGTATATCCCATCGAATCTGCAACAGTCAATTTCGAATTTGAATTTGAAAATATGATATATAAGATAATCTTTACTTGATAAGATATGGATAACCAGTAAAGATTTATCTTTATCCGTTCTCTTGGCTTCATTAAATTAGCTATAACATATCTTGCACGACCTAATCAAATCTAATCTTCAAATCTATAAAAGTATCTCATTCACCAAATTATCCAAATAATTCATGGCTTTATATCATAACGGATTAAAAAAAAATTATGCATTTTTTTTAAGAAAATGATAAAAATTGTTCTCCTTTAACTTAATCCTCATGGATAATTGTCCAACTTAGCAAAATGTATTGGATATATCACCCAAATGCATCCAATAAATAGAGTTAGGCCTTCAAGAAAACAAATTATCTAACTTATAATCGAATTTAATTAGTTTTAGATAATTTTGTTCATAACTTGTTCGTTCCAGACTTTGCCTCTGACAAATCCTTTAGGTTTTATCTAGTTCACTGTTTTTATTCCCCTTGATAAATCCTCTAAACTTTATCTAGAAAATAAATTGTCTTTCCCTATGTGATATCCTTTGCTCCTAAATTATTCCTTTTAACTTATTTATTTAATAAATTATACATTACTTTCAATTTAATTTGGTACACCATAAATTTCATTAGTTCATAAAACATATTTTGTTATCATCAAAACTTATAAAGAAAAAACATAACATAAATTGTTCCAAACATCACACACAAGTCTTCTCTTTCGTAGCAAATAGAAAGTGGTTGTATGAACATACAGCTTACCTATATCAAAATAGTAATAATGATAATTTTGCAAAGAAAGGTTCTAGCTAAATTGATATGAACATTGCGATTTCATAAATATGTTTTGGGTTTAAATCGTTCCTTTCGCGTAATTATCAAGAAAAGAAGTGATTGTGATGGTGATGGTTTCATGAGGATGACAATCTTGAAAGTTTTGAATTGAAGGTTCAACGTTGTGAGTCAAGTATGAATATTAGTTAAGAGGGGATCTTGGGTAATAATATTATTATAATTAAAAAGAAAAAAATTAAATAAATAAGTTCCAACTTAAATCGAGTTGAGCTCTAGTTTGTTGATGTTACTTAAAGTTGAGCACGAATTCAAAATTCAAAATTCGACAGAGCTCGAATCGAGTTCCAACTTTGAGATTTTGAGTCGAATCGAGCTATCGTCTCAAATCCTATTGTTTACAACTATGATACTAACCAATAAATATCATCCATTAATAACAGGGAAAAAAAAAATGCTTACTTACAAGAATCTAGCATACTTTTGTCGGAATAAATTCCCAAAAGATCTAACCTCACTCGTTCTTTCTAGTTTTTCTCCACTTTTCGATGTAGTGATTCAAAATCCTCCAACATCATTGGCAATGTTATTATTATAAACCAAATCACGAATAAAGGTAGAGATTCATAAGCAAACGAGATCTCGTTGTTTGTCATAACTAAAAGATATCCCAATGATAGCCCAAGGAATGTACAAAGTAGCCCCAGACATTTGTAAGATTTTGGTACACTAAAACCCTCTTTTTTCTTGGTGATAATATCATGTTCCATTGGAAATAATCTTGGGACAGTACACTCAATCAAGGTATTCAAAAGCAATTGAATCTGGTTAGGATCAGAGTGTCTTGTACCATTTTACGTTTTTAATGTTGGTTTAAAAGGTTTTGGGTCTGCCACCCACCTTTGGGTGAAGATTTATTAGCTGGTCCACAATTATTTGTATTAAATGAAATGATAGTGAAAATTGTTGAGTTTGGAGATACTATTGTACTTTATTGAGATGATAAAAAAAAAAAAAAGATATATACATTTATCTTCAAATATACGTTTTAAATGATGCAAATTGAATATAAACAATATTACAATATGTAATATATAGAGATAACATTATATTCATTTCTAAGTTTAAAAAGAGAATAAATATTGCAATATCTGATGAATAGGACATATTTATTAGCTAGAATTGCTAATGAGGATGAACTTATGAGAGTTAATGCAAGAAAAGTTGACATAGTTGTTATGTGCCTCATCTTCTAAGAAATTTATCGTTAGTTATAAATTTAAAATATATATATATATATACATATATCCCCACTTTCGTATAAGTTTAGAAGTATCAATCAACTATTTGCAAACATTTTAAGGTCACTTATAATACTTAGATAAATTAATGTAATTGTAAAATTGAGCAAGGTTTTAGATAGCTAACTACAAAAATAAGCAAAACTTAAGTAGTTAATTATAAAAATAAAAAAAAAATTAAGTATCATATCATTACTTTTAAATTTTAAATAATTAATTGTTAAGATCATTATAACCTAATGATATTACTATTAGTTTTTCATCGGAATATATCAAGATTCGAATTTTTCATTTTCGATAGTCAATCACAAAAATAAATAAATTTTAGTTATTAAATGTATATTCACTCAAAAAGGAAAATCAAACATACATCTTCTATATACCTTTAAAGGTAACCATAATATTCGGTCGTTTATTATATTTCAAGAATATCCTTCCAATTTACCAAACCATTAAATATACGCACAGGCACTTAAGTCTTATATATTTAAGAATCTGGCCGATTATTTGCGTATAGTTAGCCCAAACCTCCGTCGCTAGTGAACTTAGACAAGTTGATTATAATAATATACAAACCTTTCTGGCTGATTACGTATTAGGTATGCGATGCGCCCAGCCGACCCCTAAGTGCAAGTTGCATTTCGAGCCTACGCCAATGGGAACTTATCCCAACGAGAAAGGACACCGAAACTTTCCAAGGATTGGGCCATTCTCCTTTTCCTTAAATGGGAACCGCATCATATGATATAGACATCCGCTCGAAAAATATGTGATACTAAAATCTACAAACCCTTAATTTCAAAGGTGAAAAAAAAAAAATTAAGCACGCATAAATTAATCACAAATACTATGTTTATGATTTACCTAATATAATTGATTAAGAATGACCTTTGCTTAAAACTTAAAAGGAGTTTGAAATTTGTACGTGGGTAAATTTGTGCACTAGTTTAATTTAGTTCGAAATTGGCTTTGAATCATTGATTTACGAGTTGATAAGGGAGTGAATCGGGCTTAACCTTTAAGAGGGCGAGCTCAGGTTGGTTTACTTAAATCATTAATTTACTTAAATTGTTAGTTTTTTTTTTTAATTTTTTGTAAATCTTCCTTAATTATTATAAATAATTTGTAAACTATTGTCTTTTCTTTTTTAACTAAATCTAAAACTTTATGTTGTTATTCGTCAATCCAAAATTTTATTTTCAATTTAATTTTTTTCAATTTCGAAATAATTCATTTGAACTTTGTGGGCATAAATGCATGATGTTATATTATATAGTATATTGCATATAGTATAATATATAGTATATATGTATATTATAGTATATATATAATATATTAATTATTATATATTACATATACTATATACTTGTTTGTATCATATATATGTATATAATATTATATATTATATATATATATATTTTAATTTTCAAGATTGGCCTAATCTTGAACCGTCATTTCAAAAAACGGTTTGATCTACCGGTTCGGTGGCTTAACAGTTTGACGAATTGCCATGATTGAATTGCTTAGGCTTTTAGAGCTTAGTGGTTCAATGGCAGGTTCAGGCTTACCTAAAGCAAGCGTAGGCTAATTCAATGGTTCGATGGATCGATTTACGATTCGAAATCTTTTTTTACACAGATCTATATATCCATACATTATATATATAATAATTTTTAACTTGTGTAAATTGAAATAACAATTGAAAATCATCATATAAAACTAATGAAGCTAAAAGCAATAATTTTAGTGTGAGTGGTTGATAGTAATGTGAATAGCTACATATTGCAAATTTGGTTCGGTCCAAATAGTTGTAAACGTCACATTCAAATCCTCTCTTTCATAGCGAACAGAAAGTGGTTGTATAAACAGAGAGCTCACCTCCATCAAATAGTAATAATGATAATTTTACAACAAAAGCTTCTAATTAAGTTGATAAATACCGCTATTTCGCATATATGTTACAGGTTTAAATCTCTCCTTTCCCGTGATTATCGGAAGAAAAGAAAGAGGATTTATAATGACGGTGGTTTCATTAGGATGACAATGTTGATGGTTTGAAGTGAAGGTTCAATGTTTCTGCTTATCGTGTTTAAAACATCATGGCCCACATGCTCTTTAATCGAATAGCTGTTGGCTCGGTGTCGGCTGGAAATCCACTGGATTTATTATTAGTGGTGACTTTGTGAGGTGAGGTGACTCATCATGGGCAAGCTTTTCTTTCGTTAAATTATTGTTGTTATCATCCTTAATAAATTTCCTTTTTTACAGTTACAGCATACCTTACGAGATATTTTACATATTATAGAAGCAAAAATATAAAACTTTTTTCTCGACAAAACAAAATAAATTTTACAATGTTAAAAAAAAAAAAAAAAAACCACTAAGTTTCCCGTTTCCCATACCATAAATGAGAGTTCTTCGGTGGATGTCTAGAAAGTTATCAAAGTGACCGGATACATAAGGTCTTTACTGAGGGGTACCATAAATAAAACATCAGCATATTATATTTACGAAATATTTTATAATTATTATTTATATTAACAGTAGAGTTCATTTGTTGGAAATAAGCAAGACATATAATATATCATAAAATGTCTCATATAATCATCCTATAAGGAAAAGACTATATTTCTTAATAGAGCCCCTAAGAAATTGCCTTTTATATTTATGAGACATTTTATTACAGTTTCTAGTATAACTCAAATTCTTATGAGTGAAGCCTATTGTGGAATATGAGCAAATTGATGTGAGAAGATGTATAAACTGGTTGTGAGTAAGGTATACAATCGTGTAGGTGGTTGATCGAATCCTATCCCAATTGATTAGGCCTTCGAAGACGATCAACCAAGGCATAGTAGGGTGTGATTTTTAGTTTCCTATTTTGTTTTATTTCCTATTTCAGTGTCACTTATTCTGTTGATATGTTTCGTACTTAACTAAAAGGTTATAAGTAGTAGCTTTAGGTGTATAATATAGTTGGCCTAGTCCCATGGCTTGCCTGGAGAGGTTATTGTGAGCTTGTTATATGAGTCTTAAATTAACTCTTAGAGCCTATTGTGTCTATAATTTGGGAAATGATTGAATGGGTATTGCACTTCACATGTAATATAAATGTGATGTATAAATATCAATAATATATTATCATATATGACAATACAAATCACATTTGGTAGTTAATTTGAAAATTATATATGTAATTATTATATGTGTCAACAACTTATTCATATTTATATATTATAAATGCATAAAATGTAGCATATATTATCCATTGAATCTTTTTTCCAACAACTTTATGTAGACTACTCTAGTAGTATATTTGGTTTGGTTTCTTGACTTCATTGAATACCATTCCTTTATTGATTACTAGTGAATTCCATTCCTTAACAATGGTTTATTATTATTATTATTATTATTATTATACCCTGTATTGAATTATTTTGACATAATACTTTTATTCATCCTTTCTGTTATATCTCTCTTTGTTTATAGATTGCTCTATGCGATTCAATATTGCTTCTCCCACCATCTTTTACCCCGGAAAATTGGTATAAAAAACCAAGGCTTCATTCATAGATGTTTCAAAGCTAATTATTGAGCTTTGGATATTTTTGTTTGAGGCTTTTCCTAAAGCTATTTTGTTTAGGAGTCATGTTGCTAGTGGATCAAACAACTATTTGCGTGGCTTCAATTAATTTTGGCGTGTACAGAAGACAACGGAACACGTTTGTGAACATGTAGACATGCTTGCTAATTTTGTGCCCTTAATAGAGTGTTATAGAGAAGATGTTTTGGCTTGTAAGCATCTGGCAAGGTTTGTGGAGAGAGAGAGTCCATTTTGGGCGTTTTGTTATGGCTTGAATTCTCTAATGTTGCTAAGGCTCGTTGTGGGATAGGAGTAACCCTTGATGATTTAGGGTGTGAAGAAGAAGATAGAATAGCCAATATCGAGCAGCGGCAACCGACATGGCATAAGACAGTCAACTGGCAACCACCTGTAGTGGATCGGCAAAATATCCAGTTTATAAATTATAATGGCAGTCAACTAAAATCATCGTGGAATATTATATCTTGTTTGCGGGTTTTTTTTTTTTTTCTTATTTGCTTTCCAATCTTAAAGTTAATTGTTTTATTAATTTGTTTGCTATTGCAATTGAGGGTTATAAATTGGTTTTTAAGGTTTACGGTTAAAGATTTGCTGTAGTTTTTGTCTAGAGAGTTTAGTGAATTTGTTACGACTTATTTTAAGGGTCATACTAAATTAATCTCGAATAAGTACACTAAAGAGTTGGATATCATTATTTTTTGAGATGATTATTGAAAGTGAACAATGTTAGGTTTTCAGCTGGAGAGAGAAGGAAAGGAGGGAATCTATAATTATTGAAGTAAGCAATAATAATCTACCTTTTTCCGTGCATGAATAAAGTGGTTTCGTCACATATATTACCAACACTTTTTTATGGGTGTAAAACCCTAGGGCTCTAGGTGACTTACCCCATGTCAATATCACGTTGAAAAGATAAGGCAATAAACTAGACTTTTAAGGTGGATACGTGACATGGCATAGCAATTTATATCATTTGTGTGTACGTAAGTGCAACCATATGGGGCAAATCATCTTATAATGCTATTAGTCGTAGCAGAAAGTGTTCTTCACATACGTCTTGTAAGAATCCTTCTATTTAGAGATATCTTCTTTACAACTATACATAAAACCAAGCTTCTCGTTGTATCGATCATCTCATACTAATCATTTATAGTAAGGGAAAAGTGTACACTTAGCGTTAGACAATGGAAACAAAAAAGAAGGAACAGATTTGCATGAAGTCAATGTTACAACTCAACAAGTAATAATCTAATAGTCTCTTTCAATCGTAACAAATATATCATGTATGTAAACCTGCAGATTGAGATTACTTCCAAACCGGGTGGATTTAGCATCATGTTTGCTAACTTCAGCTTTGCTACGATAATTGAGTCATGTTTGAGCATGAGGTATACTAGTAGTTTACTGAGCGAAACTCAAGCTTCTAAATATTCTATCCTAAAGAATTGTGAACTTAATGGAATTTAAGTTTGAGCTCATTTTTTTAAGTCAAACATTCTTGAGTTGAGATAGAGAACTGAGGTTTCAATAAATAGTTAATTAGGGGAAAGATAAAAAGAAAATCGAACAAATGTCAACTAAATGCTGTTTAGTTGGACTCCAATTAATCATATGCCATTCAAATTTTAAACTTGAGGTAATTCTACATATCAAGGTCAAGAAGGACTAACTCAAAGCTCTATCATCTAAACGTAATTTGATTATTCACACCTCTCCATTGTTAGTTTTGGAAATGATGAATGGAAAAGGTCTTTTATATAGGGATACAAGAGTCGATATTATATGTAAGTACAATCAAATTATATCCATCGTTTGTAAAAGATTCTAATGGGAGTTTACAGTTATCCATATTATATTGGACCTAAGAGAAGAAAAGTCGCTTATGATGGATCTATAACTGTCCATTCACTAGGCTGAATGAAGACTGTAAAATTATTACTGAAAAATCTCATAGAATTATAATAAATTTGTAAATCAATATTACGTTGTCATTTATCAGTTTTGAGAGGATATTTAGGGAGAAATTATTTTATATAACATTTTATAAAAAAGCACGTATAGGAAGATAAATGAATTCAACAATCATTTTACTTAGACTCTAAATAGGTGCATGAACACCTTAGCCAAAACAATTTAGCCTAATGCATCCCCTAAAAACCTTTCACGATCGATACTACAAACGAAGAACCCTGGCGAAAATAAAAGAAATTATAATCATGAATCCCAAATCGCACATAAAAGAAACTTTTCGGCTTAGTATGTTAATTGGTCTCATAAAAGTGAATTAAAATAGTATTTCTTCAATATAGATTTATTTCTACGTTTAATTGACGTTTCATAAAATTATAATGAGGAATTATGGCCGAATGACCATTCCATATAATCACACGAGGAATTGTAATTTCTTGAAAGGATTAAAGAAATAGTTATTCTTTAATCTTTTCTAATGTAGTTGTATATCTATTCGTAATACCTAGAAAAAACCTATAAAGAATAGTTATTACTTCTCTATTTTATTTTTTAATGATTACAATTTGATTCTTACATTATTCAATCAACAAACCCAACATGTAATAACTGTACTCTAACTAAACAAGGCCAAAAACCACTGCTTTTGTATATGATAGGGAAAAAAACTACCACACAATGTGGCATTTGTTATTTATCACCTCAATGTTACAACGTTGATCTTACGTTATTGTTTGATTGTGCAAAATTAATTATATTGGATTTGATACAATTTTTTATCTAATATTTGGTTTGTAATTTTGACTTAGTTATTGAACAAAAAAAGGGTTTAAAGGATCAGACAAAAATCTCAAAATGTGCATAATTTAAAATGTGGTATAAAAGTAAACTTCACTAAATAAAACCACAAATATTGAGGGTATAAATGTAATTAAATAAATATTAGACAATATTGATAGTATAAACGTCAAAATATAATACTGAGTCTAGTACTTATATATACCAAATAAGGAATATTACAAAAATTTATATCCAATACTATACAAATCAGACATGGTACAATAGAGTTATACTATTTTATGCTCCTTATATTTGTACTATATAGTTCTCCTCATTTTATCTAATTTTAGTAATCAAACGCTATCTACACATATATCATACTAAGGGATGTTGTAACTGCATAACTAGGGGTGAGTAAGCGACACCTTTGTACAGTGTACGCACTCGAACTTTACTTAACTAAGTAGGTTCTAAGTGGATAATTACGTTTACATGGTAAATTTTGGATAATAATTTTTCTGGAATTTGATCTTACGAGATAGGATACAAATAAGAAACTAAGGTATCTTATATCCACTTTGAAACTTTAAAGCATAAAGGGTATAGTTTTTAGGGTCTCTACCCTATAATAATAATCAAATAAAATTGGTAAATAATGATATCATCTCATTAAAATAAAATGAAACTCAACTTATCGAAAACCATAAACTAAATACTTGTTAATCTCTTTCCTTTCATCTTTCGTCTTTAGTCATTACTTTATTTTTGTTTTCTTTTTACTCCTTTCTCGTTTACTAAATCTATCATCTAGTA
The DNA here is from genome assembly GCA_024138015.1 of Lumnitzera littorea. Lineage (NCBI taxonomy): Eukaryota > Viridiplantae > Streptophyta > Magnoliopsida > Myrtales > Combretaceae > Lumnitzera > Lumnitzera littorea. The sequence continues at coordinate 26,460,875 of JAMXBB010000005.1, forward strand.
AAGTTTAAAAGAAGGAATCTAAATTCTTAGTTTCTACTTCTAATGCCACCTACAAACCACAAGGTATGTGTATTCTATAGTAGAATAGTTTCTTTGTTTTATATCTACAAAATATATAGTATTATTACTAAAGCAGAATTTGATTTTTTAAAGTATAGAGAGATAATTTTATTAATGTATATACCTTATGGAAGAAGAATATTTTAGTTTGAATTAATGTTTTGTTCTACTTTTGATGCTATATCTTTATTTTCTTATAGTAAATTGCATGATCTTATTTTATTATCACATCCATAATTATTGAATTATATGATTTTGTGACTTTTTTATTTACATTTTAATAAATTTTGTAGATTTCGCATTATGTATGATGTTTGCCACTTTTAATTTTCAAAACAGTGTGCTATTCCCTTAAATATTTCTGCAATATGATTATTATAAAATAAATATTTTATTTATACAAAAAATGTTTTGTATGGTGTTTCCGTAAAAATTCATCTATAATAATAATGGTTAAAAAATTATTTAAAGAGAAAAAATTAGTTGGAAATAAAACTCTATTGACTCCATTCATTGGCTCATTTGAAAGATTGGCAAAATTAAGCAATTGCTTTCCAAAAAAGGGGTGTCTTTGTTTTTTGTTTGAAAAAATTATCATATTGAAATTTATAAGGGTAAAAAAATCTAAAGGTTCTATAAAATATTCTATACCTTATAAAATACATAATACATAATGGTTCTAAGGTGTTATAAAATAGGGTACGGGTAATAAAGTTTCAAAATTAGTATCCATAGGATAAGGTACGAGTAGAACCCCATGCTGTATCGATCTTATAGTTGCTCATCCCTACACACAAATATCTAATAAATTTTATGCAAATTTCTGCTTTATATATATAGAGAGAGTTTCTTGAGTAATATTAAACTAAAGAGATAAAACCAACACAAGTAGCACCCAAGGACACGGAGGTCCAACGAAAAAACATAACGTACTTAGAAGGTTTCCAGGCCCAAACACAGTAGGAAGAATTCTGAAATCAAAAAGCCCCTATCTTATCGAGTTTATATTTTTTAAGAAAAAAGTGCAAATTTAGTTATTAAATCTATCCACTTTTTCATTTGAGCCCATAATTTTTAACTTTATCTATTTGAATCTTAACATCTTTTAACTTTTACAAAACAAAGGACATTTTTTAAGTTTGTTAAAATCTGTCCACTGTTTGACGTGTGTGGACTTTTAATAAAATAAAAATTAAATATGTATAATTAAATTATATGATAAAAGTTGAAAATAATTAAAAAAGGTTAAAAGTAATTTGCAAATCTATCAAGTTAATTATAATTCATGTCAACGTTTAAATTTTAGGTTTGTTTATATGGAAGAGGAGTAACAAGCTATAAAGAAGATGAAGATGCTAGAGAGAGAGAGTGAATTTACAAAATTTTCAAGATTTTTTTTTTAGTTGGTATTAAAGTTTAATTTTGCCTTTGTTTATGTAAAAGAGGAGTGATGAGTTGTAGGAAAGATGGAGACACTAGAGCAAGAAGTGAGTTTGTTAAACATTGAAGCTTTTTTGACATTTAAATCAAATTATTATATTATTTAGCTAAATATTATTTCATTTAATTAATTATTTCAAACCTTGACAAATAGAAAAGAATAAAACCATAATGATTTGAATAGAAAAGTAGCTAATTGTTATTAAATTTATACTTTTTTAATTAAAAAGTCAAATTTCATACAGAATGTATTTTACACTCTACCCCCATGCATTTGGAGGGAAAAAAAGAAAAAGGATATTCTTTCAAGTAATATATTGCGAACTAGCTAATTTAGCAGCAATAACTGAGGCCTGTGTTGAGATGCAGCATACTTTAGTTTTAACTAGTTACATAACTAGTTTCTCTTATGGTTAGAAGGTAAGATTAAGATATTTACCAGTTTATTGATAGTTAGAAGTTAAGCTTTTTAAAGTTTTAAATGGTCAAAAAGAAGTCACCACAAAGCACATCTAAAAAAAAAAAAGAATGTAGATACCTTTTTCCTATACATTAAAATGACCATGGAAGTTGTTCTTAAAGTGGACCAGATAGGATGAAACCCATTGTACTATATTTGTTTGCAAAATAAGTTTGGCATGGAACAAAGCTCTCCAAATAATAGCAAACAAATCTTGTCCCCTAGATTTGGAAGTATAAAAATTTAAGAATGAGAAAAATAAAATCTCTTAATAGAACTTCCAAACCAATAACTTTTCGATCATCACCTTTTCATAGCCTCACCACCATCAACATAACACCAATGTCATGTCATCATCACTATATTAGTTTCATCATACCACCAACATTGTTTGCACCACTACTTTGTCATCATGATCACCACCTTAAAAATCTTATTCACCACCGTTGCCATTATAATACCTTGCCACTATTACTATCATAACTTCACTAACATTACTATTATATAAGCATTATCCTCTCTTAACTATTGTAATTATTAATGAACCAATGCATATCATTATCACTGCAATGATTTATGTAGGTAGTGAGAAATCAACAAAGTAGTTGGTATAGTTGTGGTATTAGTGCAATGATAGTTGTGGCACTAGCGATAATGGTAAGATAATGATGGAATTGAAAAGTGTAATTTAAATCAATAAATGATAATATAAATAGTATAACTATCAAAATGATTATTTAGTGTAATAAACATTGGAAGAAAATAAAAACCTTAAATAATACTTAGCATACTAAACATATGATAAAAGAAACTTACACTATGTGATTTATCTCATAATGTGTTATGTTGTTCTCCTTTTAGTATAATGGAGTGAAAACCAAAAGCTATCTTAGTATCTCTATTATTGTGCCACTTTGACAAAATATGTGGACTTCATTAAAGAAAATGCCCTAAATTAGATTTTCGGAATTTTTTTTTAATTTTTTGTTATGTCAACGCTAGCATCACATTTATAAGATGGGAAACAAAAGAAAAAAAAAAAAAAAAGAAAAACCAAAAAGCTAGCATCATAATTCACATGAAAATGTAAACATCCTTTTTATGAAGGTTTAAAGTCATTTTTACCCCTCCGTAAAGTGAAGGGACACTGGGAAATCGTAGAGGTTGTAGCACCACATGATCACGCACCCGTAAATCTGCAACATCCACCACCACTTTGGAGATCCCCGATACCTATGTCCTAAACACGTAATCCACGTAAATTGGGTTTATCAAGGTCCCGAGTAACAAATATATGTCTCAATCGTAATTTAGATATATATATTTGTTATTTCAACATGTCTTACCAATCACGAGCTAATATCCAAGCATACAACACAAATTAAGATATTTATTTTACTGTTTGGTTTGGTAGAAACACCATTAGGACAATATTGGGGGCACATATAGAATCTTATTCTCTTATATCCGATGGCTTGGTCATGTCATTATCTGATGGAATGGCCTAAGTCAAACAGGAAATCTGGCAACGCTTGAATTAGCAGAAGAGTGACCGCATCAGATTTACTCTTTCATCATAAATATGACAGAAGACATCCACCTCAAGAGGAAGGACACATAAGAGATTAGGCGATGACTGCCGATGAATGTGCTACTCGCAGACTGCTGGACTCCATATAGCCGATCATGAATACAAGCAATGGGCTTTAGGTAGAGAAGTAGTTGTGCACATCTTAAACTGCAAAAGATATGTACCTAAGACCAATTGATTTGGTGATCGTTGAATTTATTTTCACAACCAATTAATCTGAAAACGTAAAATCTCTGATGGTAACCCTTGGTTGTTTAGGGTTGTTTAGAAAATCGATGAGAGGACAATATGAACATTTTGTATTTATTTTCTCTAGAAGTGAAGTTCACATTGCTATATCGTTGCATTTCACAAAACTACCAGGACAGTATTTTTTTTTTTTTTTTCCCATCATCCGCTTTATCAGTCCCATGCACATAGGCTCCATTTCCCTGGGTTCATAGAGTGTAATCATCACTCTTGCTTTTCTCAATGCTCTCCAACTTTTCATTTGATTTGCGTGCGTTAAGGAGAAAAGCTAAATGTTATTCCTCCACTTGCCAATGCACAACAAAGTGAAATTTAAGGCAGCAACACAGGTTCAATCCCCCATATATCTCGTGCATATTCATGAATGGTTCGGTCGCTGCTGAACTTGTGGGAGCCAGCCGTGTTCAAGATTGACATTTTGGTCCATCTCTGCACCAGTAACGATCATCCAGTGTTATGCATAAGGTAGCACCATAAATTAGATAACAAGCTGTCCTAAGTGCACACATTTAATTTTCTTTGATTGTTCTAACACAATCTTTTGTTTATCACATATAGCTATAGATAATGAATTTCTTGATAGTTGATGAACTCAGTAAGCATGACCATTAAATCAAAACGGGCATATTAGCTCCCTAGTTCTCCTTTGTGTTTAAGGAGTTGTATGAATTTGGACTGCATAAAATCCAGGAGGTGGTATATATCTTCCATCAATACCTTCACTATAATATTTTTTTTTAAATAAAAAAGCATGTGTATCTACTAATTGATAAGAGATTGGCAGGTCAGTGAAAGGACCTAAAGCTCGAATTTCTCAGGACATTTAGAAATCGCTTATGAAGTCACTGCTCCACTCTAAGCAAGCATGGATGAATAGCTCCATTTTGGTGTTAAATGATTAACCTAGTTTTCCTCTTTTTTTATTTTTTAATAATTTTATTAGAAGTTTTGTGAGGTTGAACCGTATAAATTCCATGAGGTGTTATTTTTTCCATCGATCTGTCTAGTGATAATAAAAAATATAAACTGTATGCATGTTAGTTGATAAAAAATTGGCTGATCCGAAGGGAAACCTAAGGCTCAAATTACCTGGCACATGTAGAGATTACTTGTTAAGACAAAGAGATACATGCTTGCAAAGTCACTGCTATACCTTACACAAGCAAGGACTAATAGCTCCATTTTTTGGCATGAAATCAAGATTAGTTTTAGGATATATTTTATTGATTACCCTTATAAACTTCCAAAATTAAATTGACACCTTTATAAAAATTATCAAAGATTGTCTATGCACCAGTAAGAGCATATCTAGGGGTGTGTATGTATGTGTGTGTGTATATATATATATATATATATATATTAAGCTTAATATGGGTCCAATGTTATATAATAAAAGAGATGGAAATGTCAAAATAATTTTGTAAGTTTTTAAGAGCAACCAACACACGTTATCATAATTTTTAACCAAGAGGAAGATGGAAATATGGCAAGGGTAAAGCACATTACTTACTTTCTGATCTCTGTAAGCTTTGTCAACCTTTTCTTGACACTCTAAGTAAGCAGGGAAATCCTTGCCAACAAGAAAATAATCTGCACGTCCATAACCTTCATTACCTTCTAATGATCCCATTAGTTCCTCATAGTTATAAGGACCAAAAACACCAGTACGAACATATGCCTTTACTTCTTCAAAACGAGGATCTGGAACAAACTGTGAAAGCATGGTGTGACTTAGATTAATATCAAAATAAAAATTTGGCAGGTGTTTACAAAATTTATCAAGCAGAGTGCGTGTATCTTGTAGGCATGCATACAAATATGGGCACACAAACGATATTCAACAAAAGAATACACCATGATGAACAAAATGCTGGTCAGGACAACTAAGATTTGATTTAGTTATCAAATTTATTATGGTATAAGAGAGAGTTCTTGAATTCAAATTCCTTCATCATTATTTAACCCTCATTTTATAATGCTTCCACATGATGAGTTGAGATCAATGCCCTAGCCCATGCATAAGAGCGGTATTCAAATATTTGTGATGCTTATATTTGAAAGCGTAAGCTTTTACATGATTTGTTGTGGTATCAAACTTAACTCTGTATAAATTTATGTCTTTTAAGAACTTCTTCAGGCTTGTTAATTTCAATGTAGCATAGGAACCTTAGGTCTCAAATGCAGTTCTTTCCCTTATTCCAGGCACATGCAAAAGCAGAGAAAAAAGTGAGAGATGCATGATATAAAAGGAATCTCATCATGACAAATTTTGCCCTCAATCCTAGGATCATCAATCAAGCTCACATGATTTTTGACTTCTTGTCCTCCTGCCACCTATGATTTGCACCAATTACGGTCCGTGTCTCCTAGAAAAGATTTATCGTAACAGTTTCTCATGTTTCTAACTGAAGGAAAGAGTAAGTTCACAGTACATGCCTTTATATAAAATTTGAGATGATTGTACGCCATGAAAAGTAATCCTATTGTAGCACTTATCTAAACATTAAGTAGATAATGACATAAGTTTACCTTCCCTTCTGCTCTTTCCTTTCTTAGCCCAGCTATTTCGTGTGCTCTGGCTCCAAAAAGAAAGAAATTATCTTCCCCAACTTCTTGCCTTATTTCCACATTTGCTCCATCTAGGGTCCCAATGAGGAGGCATCCATTCATTGCAAACTTCATGTTGCTGGTTCCACTAGCCTCCATCCCAGCCGTGCTGCAGTAATTTGGAAGAGAGAATCATTGTGTAGCAAATATTCAACTACCAAATTATATCTAGATGAGGATAAACACTGTACTAACTGAGGAACTCGAAACAACCTCTAAGCAAAGCCATGGAAATTACAAGTGGGAAAGACCTATTTATCCCAATATGCTAGTTGCAACATAGCTTAACTTTCATCTAGTTCTTTCTGGAAGAAACCGATGCTTGTGAATATTAAATTAGAAGAATATAAAGTTGATTGTACCTAATGTGCTGTGACAATTCACTTCCAGGAATTAGCACTTCAGCAACACTGACATTGTAATCAGGGATAAAGACAACCTATAAAAAGCAAAGAGCGTATTAAAATCTACATAAATGTAACTCACCCAAAAGCTATTAATGCAAGTTTCACAGCCAGTACCTGCCTTCCTATATTGAAATTTCTACAATCAATTTTGTAAATAAAACTATAGGAGATATATAATGTATCTTCAGAGTATTGAAAGACAAAAGAACCAAGAAGCTTGTTTCTCATGGACAAAACATTAACTACATTATATTATTGAATAACTAGACATGATTACCGTAGAGTTCTAAAAGGATACAATCCTTCTTCTTTTTGTTTTTCATTTTTTGCTTTTAAAGTCGTAATTTTTCCTCCAAACGCTAGATAAGCTTTTATTTATACTGTACAATGGGACACCAAAAGATGAATCTGAATGTCATTTATACTAATTGAGAGGCAGATTCAATTTGAATATGAAATGCAAATCTCAAATGGGAAAACTGATAATAAGAGGACCATATTTCCCATATGAGAACTCAGGCAATTTGCTAAAAAATTTTCATAGAATGTTAAAAACCAAGAATTAGTAGTTACCTTCAAAAGGTCACCTATGTCTGGATCATTATTTATGGTTGCCCCTACATCTGTGATGAACTTCACAATCCTCTTTGCTTGGACATAAGTAGCAAAAGCTTTCCCACCAAATATACAGACCCGTGGAGCAAAGCTTGTCCTTCTTTCTTTCGGGCTCATCTCTTTCATTTTCTTGTAGCGATAAACGACTCCCATGATATTTAATAATTGTCGCTTGTACTCATGGATGCGCTTGATCNCGGGTGGGGTTGGGGCAGGGTTTTGGGGTGGAGGAATTGAACAAGCACTTTATGCATTGCTTCCTGCAATGAGAACCCTGTACACAAAAGATACTTAGAATCAGCTTAAGGAAACAATATCAGGTCCAGTGCTAGTCTAGAATATAGTATTGCAAGCCTTTTATCAATTTGAATATATCGTTTCTGCTCTTGTTGCTCCCTTGAGGATGGTAAATGCACGAGATTTTGAAATCATACTAGCGATGAGCCCAATGAATTGTAGGACAAAGGTAATACAGATGGAGATTTTCTTTTGACTATTGAACGGGACCACTTTGGGAGAAGTAAGAACATTATAATGCATGGGGAGAAAATAAAGTTAAATTTATGTTCTAATTTTTATATAGCTTGGCCAAAAAAAAATATCCTTGTATAGAACAAATCTGCATTTAGTTTGAAATAATGATACATATACATCTAGGTTCAATTCAAGATGGCACTGGATCACCATATTCATCGTTTGCAGTTTCAAATCTGAGTTTATACAGGAGTAAAAATGCTAGGACTTTAAGATAGAATCTACCGGTGAATATATTAAGTTAACCTAGTTCTCCAATCATCTTCCCTAAATGTTTGACTAACTTCTGCTCAAGGGAATGTATGTTCTCCTTAAAGATGCGTACCTTCAGAGAAAAGGTTATATATGGCCAATACATTGGATTGGGAACTCTGCTTGACATTCAAGAACTTTTGTTTCTCAACTTTTCAGAAATAGAAAGGCAAAACGTACATCAATTGGGAAGTCTGCTTGACATTCAAGAGCTTTTTCAGAAATAGAAAGGCCAAACATACAAGATTTTACATCACCACTTTTGTTTTTCGATATGTTTACCGTAAATAATATATAACTAAAAGGAATATCTCATGGTTTTCTTCATTCTTCTCAATAGAATAGTCATAGATGAATATCAAAACCCAAACCAAGCTTAAATCAAAGTCAGGTTGCTTGTTTTATTTTGTAGGTTTCATTTTAAAGTTTCAAGTACACAACCAAACTTTTGATCTGATTTGATTCATTTGAATACAATAGCTGCTTCATGGTGTAGGAAATATATTAATTAGAGAAGCTTGCTACACATGTTGTACACGTGGTCCTTTGTCTGTTTTTATTGTTTCCTATTTTTTGTGTTGTTATCCAAATAGTTAGTTAGTTAAATAAAACGATAAAGCCTTGTAGTAAATATTTCTAAGTAGATCTATTTTAGGAGGATTTGTTCTTCTCTTCTCTAGTGGTTATAACCACTGCCACTTTGTATATATATACACCAAGTTTCATGATTAATAAAAATTTGAGGCAGCTTCACTCATTTTTTCCATATGGTATCAAAGCTAGGTAACCCCATTTTTAATACAAAATGAGTGAATCCCAAAAAGATCATGACAAATCGCTACAAGCAAGGTTTAGGTCATTAACTCCTACTGACCTTCCACCACCTAGTGTTGTTTCTCAAATTACAAACACATCCATGGGAGATCAATCTCTGTACATTACTCAACCTAAGTTGAATGGTACCAATTTTCGAGAATGGTACAATTCGTGAGACTCATAATTCATGGCAAAAGAAAAATGGGATTTTTAACTAGAGCAAGCCAAACTTCTTCATCAGATTCTAGAGAATATAGTACTTGGGAGGCAGAAAATGCTATAATGATAGCATAGTTGATTGATTCCATGGAGTCACGATTCAAAAGAACATTCCTCTTTTGTAACACGACCAAAGAATTGTAAGATACAGTGCAAGAAGTATATTCAGATATGAAAAACACATCTCAATGTTTTGAGATTTGATCAAAATTAAGACTAACACATCAAGGTACTTGTAGTGATGGTGTACTATAATATCTTAATGGAATTATGGTACGAATTGGACCTAATTTATAACATCGAATGGTTTTATAATGAGGACAGCATGAAATTTAATAAAATGCTAGAAAAAGACAGGGTATTTGACTTCTTGCAAGGCCTTAGTTCGGAGCTTGATGAAGTGCGAGGTAGAATTCTTGGCAAGAAACCTTTTCCTACCATGAAAGAAACTTTTGCGGAAGTGTGTATAGAGGAAAGTAGAAGACGAGTTATGATGGCACCAATACCAATAGACCAAAATTCTTCTAATTCTATGTTGGTAGCAAAAAGGGAGCCAACTCGTGTAAGGAAGTAGTGTGAATACTGTTAGGGAGCCAATCATTCCTGCAATAATTGTTGGAGACTTTATGGGAGACTCGAGTACCACAAGAGGAAGGGAAAAAAAATGCAACCAGAAAACTACACATATGGTTGAAGTGAATTTCAATGAAGGTTCTAATGTGGGTATGAGCCTAACTCATCATCAAATTGCTTTAATTAAGCAGATTTTAGACAATCCTAAAGTTAAGTGTGAGCTTGAGAAAAGTAATGAGGTTACTCCACATGCGGCCATAGTTCAAAAAGTTGAGCGTTGGGCTTCTTCTAATTGTAATAAAAGTAGTAACTGGATTATAGACATAGGTGCTACTGATCATATGTGCAACTTTCTCTCTTATTTCTAGTTATTTGAATCATGTCAAAATAAGGTATGGGTTACTAATGGATATTATGTGGTGTCAAAAGGAAAGGGATTAATCTAACTTGGAAGTTTGTGTTTGAAGGAAGTGTTATATATTCCAAAATTACAATACAACTTAATTTCTATGAGTAAATTGGTCAAGGACATGATGTGTAATGTGATTCTCTCTCCTACCATTTGTACATTTTAGGACCAACTTTTGGGGACAATGATTGACAATGCTAAGGAGAAGAATGGGCTCTACTTTCTTGGAAGTCAACCAAAATCAAAAGGTCCATCAAAATCTGAGTCAAATGTGTTTCTTTCAACTACAGATAATAAAGATGTCATGTATGGCATCGACGCTTAGGTCATCCAAATTTTTCTTACATGTCCAAATTGTATCCAAATTTATTCATTAATAGAAGTGCCAAGAGATTTGAAGTGTGAATATCGTGTTGTTTTAAAATTTGCAATAAATACTTATAATGGCCAGCAATATAAACCATCAAAACCGTTCCATGTGATCTATAGTGATATCTTGTATCATTTTAGAGTCTCAACTATGTTTAGTCACGAGTGATTTATTACTTTCACTAATGATCACTCTAGAATCTATTGGGTTCATCTACTAAAAAAAAAAATCAAAAATGTGTTCCATCTTCAAAAATTTTCATAAATTCGTATCAAATGTCTTTAAATCCCAAATACAAATCCTTAGATCAGATAATAGGAAAGAATACCTTTCTAGGGAATTTGAAAGTTATGTAAAGAACATAGGATTGTTCATCAAAGCTCTTGCGCATATACTCCACAACAAAGTGAATTATCTAAATACAAGAATAAATACCTCCTTGAAACAGCTTGATCTATGAGGTTAGCAAATTCAGTTCATCATAGATACGAGGGGGAAGCCATTCTCACTACAACTTATTTGATTAATAAAATGCCTTCTAAACTTCGGAACTCCCCTAAGCATTCTTCGTGAATTATTTCCCAATAGACATGTATTTTGTTCCTTGCCACGAAGAGTCTTTGGATGTGTTGTTTTTGTTTCAAATCACTCTCCTAACAAATATATATTAGAAGGAAGAGCTCTCAAGTGTATGTTCTTTGGTTATTCTTCAGTTCAAAAAGGGTACAAATGCTTCCATCCTCATACAAAGTGTGTAATTGTAACCTCCAATGTTGTATTTTTTGAGCATGAATCTTATTACAACACTTTGAGCTCAAAAGAAATAGAGGAATCTAACGATAGTATTTATCTTCCTCTTGTGCCTACTATCCTTCGACATACCCCAAAATCATATGGAAAGACAAACATGGAAATAAGTAGTAAACAAGGAAATCTCAAGACTACTGGTAGAACTCTAGAAGGTCAATAGCTAGAGAGTCCTGTTCATGATACCAGATCCATCCCTGAGTTGAAAGTCTACACTAGAAGGTCTAGAATGCCTCAAGATTGCCAATCATCAAGTCCCAAAGGAAGGTTTTAAGCTGCTAAAGATGATTTGCTGAATCAGAACAGGAGTTTAGAGCAGAATCATGATGTATCAGAGTAGATTGGTGAGCTTGATGTTCCTATAGCTCTTTGGAAGAGAAGAAGAAATTGTTCGAGGTATCCCAATTGTGTCATGTATCCCATATCAAATTATCTCACATATTCTAGATTATCACCATCATATAAATCATTTGTTACCTATGTGAACAATGAGAATGTACCAAGAAATATTGGGGAGGCTATGTCAGATTAGAGATGGAAAGAGGCCATTTGGATGAAATGAATGCATTACAAAAAAATAACACTCGGGAAGTTTGTAACTTAACAAGTGAAAAGAAAGCAGTTGATTGTTGATGGGTGTTTAATATTAAACATAGATCTGATGGGAGTGTTTAGTGGTATAAGGTTCACTTGATTGCACAAAGATATACTCAAACATATGGTTTGAACTATGAAGAGACCTTTGCTCCCGTCGCAAAATTAAACTCTATCAAGGTTGTATTGTCTGTAACTACCAATCTTGATTGGCCTCTTTACCAATTAGATGCAAGGAATGTTTTCCTCAATGGACAGTTAGATGAAGAAATATATATGCAACTTCCCTCGAGATTTGAGTCAAAGAAGGATCAGGGTAAAGTGTGTAGAATAAAGAAGTACTTGTATGGATTAAAATAATCTCCTAAGGCTTGGTTCAAGAAATTTAGAGATACTTTACTAAAGTTCAGTTATCAACAAAGTCAAGCATAGAACACCCTATTCATTAAGATAGGGAAAAATGATCAGAGGTCAATTCTCATTATTTATTTAGACGACATTATAAATGGTGATGACTTATAGAGGAAATGGTTGAGTTGAAAATGAAGATAAAAAAAAAAGATTTTAAAAGAAGGAACTTGGTGATTTGAAATACTTCCTTGGCATGGAAGTAGCTAGGACCAAAAAAGAAATCTTCATAAATCAATGAAAGTATATTCTAGATCTCCTAAGAGAGGCTGGGAAGCTTGATTGCAAGCCTATGAGTACTTCTTTGCCTCAAAATTGGAAAAATTGATCAGGGGATAGTGATGTACCTGTTGATAGACAGCAATATCAGAGGTTAGTGGGGCAACTCATTTATCTTTCACTATTACGACCAGATCTTGCTTTTGCAATAAGTATGGTAAGTCAGTGGATGCATGCACCAACCAAGCATCGTTTAGATACTGTCCATCATATGTTAAGGTATTTAAAGGGTACCTTAGGTAAAGAAATATTTATAAAAAGGTCAAAATGTCGAGATATTGCTGCATATGTTGATGCTTATTGGGGTGGAGATAGGTTAGATTGCAAGTCCACAACAGGATTTTATACTAAGGTTTGGGGAAACCTAGTCATATGACAAAGTAAGAAACAATCAATGGTTGCAAGGAGTAGTACTAAAGCGGAATATCAGGCAGGCCATTGCTTAGGGCTTATGTGAAGTCATTTGGTTATAGAGATTATTGGCAAATTTGACGGAAAAATGGAGCCCTACAACATTGTATTGTGATAGCAAATTGGCTATAAGTATGGTCAAAAACCCAGTACAGCATGATTGAACGAAACACGTACAGATTGATAGGAACTTCATAAAATCTGAGATTGGCAAAGGAGAAATTAAATTGGAATATATTCCTCTAAGAATTCAAGAGGCTGATGTCCTGACCAAAGCACTAGCAAGACAGCAATTTATGGAGCTGATTTCTAAGCTAGGAATGATGGATATCTATTCGTTAGCTTGAGGAAGATGTAGGAAATGAATTAATTAGATAAGCTTGCTGCACACGTGGTCCTTTGTCTGATTTTATTGTTTCCTATTTTTTGTGTTGTTATCCAAATAGTTAGCTAAATAAAATGATAAAGCCTAGTAGATATTTCTAAGTAGATATATTTCAAGAGGATTTATTCTAATCTTCTCTAGAAGCTATAGCCACTGCCACTTTGTATATATATATAAATTGAGTTTCGTGCTTAATAAAAATTTGAGGAGGTTTCACTCATTTTTTCCATGCATGGATACTACAATTAAAAGCAGCAAAATTTTCCATATCATCAAAGTGGAGGACAGAAGTATAATTTCTCAGTATGATTGGGTATACCTGAAGTTTTGGTGTATTTTGAGAGGTCTGCCTATTATTATTATTATTATGGACCTATAAGAAGTTGAATTTGTTCAATTTAAAACATCAAATTTCCCAGCAGAAACAGCTTAATGATGTCTCCTCACAAAGACAATCATGCAAATTGAGAAGAATCACAATTAATACAAAGAAGGATAAAAGGCGAAGCAAGTTGATGATTGATGAGGGAACGACCTGGACATCAAACATTGCATTGGGGCTGACTACATATCCAGTTTTCTCCTTGATATAGGCAGCAACCTTCATCTTGTTTCTCCTTTTTGCTTCCCTCCATTCAAGTTGGAGATCCTCTTTGTCTGCAAACTGTAAAGAAAATGTAAATCTTTTGTTGAAGAATGTGTACTGGAGATTGAATGTCATAAATAATTTCAGGACTCTGTCCCAATTGCTCTTTAAGAACCATAAGGAAGAAAACAACAGAAAATTATAATTCTTCATGCAGACAGCATATATCAGGAAATATGAGACAATTTCCACTGTTGCTGCAGCATTAATAGAAGCAAGAGCATTTGGATGTATTAAAAGCAATGTGATAAAAAATACTTTCACGGAGAGTTTGAATCATTTCCTAGCTACTTCTCAACAACATCTCTAAAGGAAATGCTTTTCGATCACAAGAAGGGACTGACTATTACAATGGAGCACATGCCTAAAACATCACATGGTAAGCATACAACATACCAGATATGAATTTATCTTACATACTAAATATGCATTATTAGAGGGACTCAGCATTTAATTAAATTATCAACCACTAAAGCACTGCTTATTAATTGAGTTAGCTTCTTGTTAATGCATTTTCATCAAATAAGAACCAAAAGGATAAAGAAACACTTTGCTTGGATGCCAAATACCTTATTTACCAACATGTAGAATTCCACACATGGACAGTGGTTTTGTAATGTCACACACTTAACTTCCTAACTCACAACTACAGTTATCTTGCTACCTCTTACACTATTGTTATATGATGGGAAAGGATAAACTAAATTGTATGTGTTTCTGTGTTCAAATCATATCTTTCCCCTAATTTCTCCAAAATGTCACATGCCCGTGTTTATGTATTGCATCCCCCTTATATAACTAGGAAGTGCCGGTAGAATCAGTGTTTCCAACAATTGCAACAACGAGTAAGGCCTTAGCTTGAACTATGAATATGAGGACATGGCATCCAATTTTTAAACAGCATAGGGATAAATCTCATAGTTAAAAGACCACAAAGATATCTTCATAGTATGTTTCATATAGATATATATCTATATTTTGATATATCTAGCTATAGGCAGATACCATGACTGATTCCAGAGAAAATGGTGGACGCTTATGTAAGATGTTTTGGAACAGGTAGGATAAATTCTAACACGAAAATTTAGATGTGATCTCATATGCTAGAAATATTGTACTTTAATGAATAATTTCAACTCTGCAAATGATAAAAGTTATAGTTCTAACCTTCCGAAGCACCTGCAATTTCTCCATGTTAACAGTCCAATCATCTGTTCCAATCCACTTAGTTATAACTTTACTAAGATCCGGGTTGCAGAATCTTATCCACCTTCTAGGTGTCACCCCATTTGTCTTGTTTTGGAACTTCTCAGGCCATAGCTGCACAATTCATGCATTAGTACTGAAACCAGCACCTTCCTTGCCTAGGAGTAGACCTGGTATTCACAAAAGTAATGAATTCATTTACCTGATAAAATTCATTAAAGACTTCCTCCTTTACAATCTCACTATGGATTTCTGCAACCCCATTTACTGCAAATCCACCAGCAACACATAGATTAGCCATCCTAACAACCTTTGGTAGTTTTGGATCTGGATCAAATATCATCCTTTCTTTCGCAGGAATATCATCTTCTTCAGGCTGCTCTGCTTCTTCTTTCTCTTCTTCTTTTACTTCATCTTTGTCTTCTTCTTCTTCTTCTTCTTCCTCGGTGGGCTCAATTTCTCCTTTTGCAGCTTCAACTTCTGCAATAGGATCATCTTCTGGTTTCACAAGCAGTTCTAAAACTGATGCAGGCAATTCAACATTATCTAATATCCTCATTTCTTTCATCTTCTTCTGCAGCAAGTCAAGATCCTCAGTGCCATACTCCGCAACTATTGTATGAAGGAGCTGGTTTGATTCAGCATAACAGCAAGGTGGAGGGGGTAAAAAAAAAATAGTCAGGAGGACAGTGAAAGGCTACCGCTTCCAATTTAAGATATAGTGGGCTTTCAGCATCAGGTTACCTCTTCGTCTATCATTTTAATAATCTCAATATGCCGAGGAAGTAACTCTTGTATAAGCTCCAAACTCCATTTCTCTAGTGCCTCAGGTAGAACTGTGTGATTTGTGTACGCAACAGTTCTGGAAAATAACAATGAATTTCACATGGTATATTATATAACATGATGCCTATGCACAACAATCTAGAAGTCCATTGGAAGAAAAGAATTAACTAAATACTTGACGTGCACACCAACACCTGACCACATCTTGCATTATTTATCGCAACAAAGTGGGTTTAAATATACCTTGTTATAACTTGGTAAATTGATGCTTGCAGCAATAGCATGGAAACAAGTACCTCTTAGTAATATTCCAAGCCTCCTCCCAGCTCAAATTCTTTAAATCCATCAATATCCTTATCAGTTCCGGGATACAGAGGGTAGGATGAGTATCATTCATCTGGACAGCAACCTTCTCTGGTAACTTCTCCCAATTCACCAACTTACCTAACCTTCTTTCAAAGCGTGCAATGATATCTTGAAGAGAAGCAGAGCATAGGGTATATTGTTGTTTCAGTCGAAGTGCCTTTCCTTCGATTGACTCATCCCCAGGGTATAATATGTAGCAAATCTGCAAAAGACAAAAGGCAGGTACTTGTTTAGATTTTTATGCAAACAGTCTAGAAATGCTTGGGATCAATTATTAATATACATAGCAGGAGCTATAGAAGACACTGATATTATAAAGCTACAAAGTCATTTTACCAAACAAAACAGCCATGTCCAGAGGAAATATTTGAAGATATGCAAGCAGAAGCATATCTACATTTTTCATGAAGATGATGTGGTTGAACACATAAGAAAACTAAATGGCTTAGTAAGTTTCCACTGATATTTATCTGGACCTTTTCAGCATTTGAAAAAGCTGCATATGCATTTGCATGATCTCCAGCATTGAAAGCACGCAAGTCAAACTGCTCCGACGCAACCTTGGTGGACCATAGTCGGAGATTTAATGTGGTTTTAGTTTTATATCCTGGTATTGGAACATCATAGGCGAAAGCTACTATATCCTCTCCCCCAACCCATTGTTTACTTCCATCTGCCCCTGAAATTACTTCACCATAGAACTTCACTGGATATGACACATCATTTCTCACAATTTCCCAGGGATTTCCCACCTGTTGCAATGTACACACAAGCAACTGATTAACAACCACAAGCTTCTGAACTAAAATAATATAAGTCTCAAGATCATTGTTATTTGTTATGCAACATCCAATGTGAATGAATAAACAATATTCCGACCTCAAGCCAACTTTCTGCAACCTCCTCCTGGCCATCTTTTGTAATTTTCTGCTTGAACAAGCCATACTTATATCTAAGTCCATATCCCCATGCAGGGTAATTGAGTGTAGCCAGAGAGTCCAAGAAGCAGGATGCAAGTCGTCCAAGGCCCCCATTTCCTAGTGCAGCATCTGGTTCCTGTGAGTAATGAGTAATTATATCGATAATTTTGATGGGTAGAAAGAAAAAGAATTAGCAATAAACAGGTGACAAGAGCTCACTGCATGAAATTAATAGGAGAGTGAAAATGTACATTATAATGTAAGAACAAAATGTAAATAGTAACATCAACAATGCTAGCAGCCCACTTTACAGAGAGAACAATTACATAATCTTTGAGAAATTTACGAAAGATAAGTCAATGAAAGCACTCAAATTTGGACCTCTTCATGATTTTAGTAATTGACTGAAAGCTCCTTTACCAATATCAGGTACTCATCAGTATCTGAAACATTTTGATGATTATCAAATAAGGACTCAATAAGAGCCATTTCGTAGACCTATGTAGATTTCTTTTAAAGCTTGATTATCTTATTATATTAACCAAACTGAGAACCAATTGCAATCCTCAGAAATGGACCATTCAAGCCTATGGCTTTAGATTAACCACGAAAACTGGTTTTCACATTAAAATTTAGATAAAGCCCAATGAGGAAACACAAAATACTACTGCTTTTATCATACTTTCCCCAGCATATAGTCCATCCATAAAGGAACTACGTTGCAACTTGCAACATAAAGGTTTCATCAATTTTCTTAGCCACTATCATAAACATAATATGATCTTTTGAAGTCCTAGAAGTGCCCATCTTCTTAAATTTCTATTTGGTTCAGTTGCATGTATAGGGCATTTGGAGGTTTCACAATTTTCTGTTCATGTAGTATGAGTAACCAAACCTGGCTAGCCACTTCCTCCAGATTGAGGCCCAACCTTTTCAAGGCCTCTGCATAAGACCCCGATAGCCCCAAGTTACCAATTGCATTAAGCAGTGCTCTTCCCTGAGGAAAATCAATAAACAAATGAATATGTAGTAAGATGTTTTAATTTCCACAAGTAGGTAATAACCAAATTCATTTAAATTGATGAAGACAAGTATCCAATTTCAAACCTGCAGATACTCCATGGACAGGTAATATGCCTGCTTTACATTTATCTTCTCATAATAATCATAAGTAGCATTCCAGTTTATAATTAAGGAATCACGAACACTTTCAGCAGTGGCAAAATATGCTTTTAGCAACTCAAAATTTTCAGGAGAGAAATACGGTGTGAACTCAGCATGGTATTTGATGCTTGATGCAATGGATGCCGAATCTAGTGTAAAAGCATTCAGTGCACCTGAAACTCAATAAAGAGTGACATCAATGAAGAAATTAAGTTAGTGGAGATTCGGAAATGTAACTTATTTCATTTTTTTGCCAAAAACATGTATTCAATAAAATGGAATTACTGAAGTTACTTCTACCAGATAGTTAGATCTATAGTTTCTAGAATAAATTATGTTTTTGATGGAACATAAATTGTAAAGTCTCTCACCAAATGCATTTATAAGAACCAACTGGAATGGAATTACTGCTGCCCAAAAACTTTGAGCTATATTTCATTTATGCTCTAAGAAACAATCTATCCCACTAGTTTCCATATGAATAATAATTCAAAAGATTGAACCGATGCAATGCATTAAACCACTTTCTAATTTGAATTCCAAATATTTACCACGTCCATGTTTTTAAGCAGCATATCATATCCACACGTTCACACTCAAAATGCTAAAAAGAAATTATCATGCTAATTCTCAAACACTTGAACTTTAACTCAGTGCTTTTGTTTCGAGAAAGGTACTTTCTGGACCAATTAATGTGGGTTTATAATATGTGACAACAGTGATCAAAAAGTTTGTAGTGACTTGCAGTGCTCTGGTCTTGCTGGTGGGAAGTAGTGGCATTATTCCAAAAATGACTCGAAGAGAGTCCTATTCTTCTGAAAAGGAAAATGTTCCTCATTTTTAGTATCACTCTGATGAAAAAAATTTTCATGGACCTATGAATTTTCCATTCTTATATAGTTTCATTACATCTTCATCTAAGATAAACTTAACTGGAAGTATTACAATGCAAGAAGGCAGTTGCAACCAGTTGCGCCTATCCTTTCTGCATCTTCTATTGATTTGCCATCCCTACGTAGAAAAACGGTACCCCATATCGTTCTTCTTTATGTCAAGAAAATCATGGAGAATGCCATGTATTTGTTTATGACAATGCATGTAATATATACAACATTATGCAATTACATATACAAGTACTAATTAGAACCAAATTCCAACAAATCACATCACCAAGTCATACATAGTAACAATCAAGGATCTAAACAAGTGAGAACAATGAAATTTCTGAAAAAGCTTATACCTTCTTCGGTGATTGTTTCAGCCAAGTCCTGCTTCTTATCACTTGCCACATTCCTAACTTGAAGATTTCTTCTTAAAAAACTCAAACGTGGACTTGGTTTTGTTAGAAAGAACAGCTTTGACACTCTAAACCTGAATTCAGAGTCTTTGAAGCTTGAAACAGACTCTGACAACGTGGAGTAGTTAACCGAAAAATGTGAAGCAGAAGCCATGCCAGTGAAAATGTAAATTACCCTTTTCTTCCCTTTCCTTCTCTGACTCCCTAATTTGCTTTTCACGCTGCACACTCGCTGACACGTTTCTATGTATATGAGAGAGTGAGAGAGAGAGAGAGAGAGAGAGAGGTAGAGAGAGAGGTTGATTCACTGCTTCATCAACAACTCCAAAAACAGGAGCCAAAGAGGATAATTTGTCGTCTGGTTTCATCCGTCAGATAAACATCTTTACTGAGAGGGATTTATTTACGATAATGCCGCTAGATATTTTACTTCGCTAATAATTTTGTGCAAAGATATTTTTCCTTTTCTTTCTTCTCCATGACTTTCCTCACTGCACGTTTGTGAATAAGGCTCTATTGGGAAAAGTCAAGAAAGTAGACATGAAAATGAAGTGAATGAAATAAATTTTTGGCTGTATTAGGCATAACCCCTATAATAGAAAGCATGTCAATCGTGAAGGTTGGTATTTATTGATAAAATATTGACAACATATATGTATTTATATATTTTATTATTATAGAGGACTATTGAATCATTAGTCTAATTTAATACTATGAATCGATTTAACGGATTAATAATAGAGTTTAAGTAACCAAATCCAATTGAGGATGTTTTAAAGGAATTTGATTTAATAAACTCAAAAAAAAAAAATAATTGAATCAATTTTTTTTGCTTATGACCTTGCTCAATTATTTTGCCTATGAGAAAAATAGACTCAAATGAGGTTGTTTAAGCTCATTTAGGCTTTATATGCCCTTAATAAGCTATACACTTATGTTTCTAAGAAGATTGACTTGTTTAATAAGGAATTGGTGTTATATCCTTTTAAAGTTTCATTAAGACTTAGGTTTAGCTTAGCCAGAATCAAGCCTAAAACCGGTATATTAAATGGAATAGAGGGTTAAATTTAGGTTGTCAATAACTAAGAGTAGATTAATGATTCTTATCAATAGTTCATTTGATTTGTCCATATTAGTTTTATCCAATGATTGAGATAGAGTCAAAACCTATATATAGGAGTCTCATCCTCTCATATGCAAATACAACATTTGAGGCATTAATAAGTTTCATAAAAACATTGTTATTTTATTGAAACGATGTCTATATGGAAGATCAAATTAACTATTTTGTGAAAAATAGATTAAAAACACATAAATAATATAGAATTTGATTCATTGCCACATGCTCGTATGCAAGACATTGAGCTTGACATTTCTTCTTCCCATGCTTTTCTCTAAGATCATCCTTTCACATATCATCAAATTAAAACTTCTTTAAAATCAATTTAATACATGCATCACATGTGATAAAACTATCCATGTTTTCCACAAATCATGCTTATATCCAACACCCACAACGTTTATACATCGACTTTTTCACAATAACTACTTGTGGTGAAGAAATACTTCTTTATTAGTTGAATAGGTGTTTTACTCTCCATAGAAGTACCTCTTTAGATTTTGTAAACGCGTTTTTTAATGATATATATATCAATTAATTATTATATCTTTGTCAACATGTTACCGAACATCGTCTACTAATGTATATAAAATACAAACTAAAAATAATTCTTATAATACATAGATAATAAAAGGGTAAATTATTATATCTTTGTCACCATTTTTTAACTTTTTTAAAGATAAGCATTTATCCCCTAAGAAGTTGATTAACAACTTAATCTTGCATTGACATGACAATTAATTATATATTATAATTACCTAGTGTTAAAAAAAAAAGAAACTAAAAATGTATAACATAAAGGAAAAAGTCATACAGAATTTAGAGTAAAATAAAACAAAAGTCAAACTAAAATAAATAAAAAAAAAAAAGCACCATTATCAGCTACCTCATATACTTTGATGGTTGATAATGGCTAGGTTTTATCTTTAGGTTATGCAGCCCATCCTTAGTACCTACCACCGGCAAAACCTAAAAAAATAAATAAATAAATAAAAAGAGCAAATCAAATCGGACAACTCCATTGGAACTCAATAGGCTTTTCAAGCTTTTTCTTTTTTTCTTTTCCTCCTTTCCTTTCTCAGTTTTTTGGGGCGTGGTCATCCACCCACTATTATTACTAGGGTGATGCAACGTGGATCATAACCCACCATTAAAATGTGGCAATTGCTAACCAATGGAAGCCCTAGGTGGACAATAATGGCTGCTTCCGTTTTCTTTTCCTCTATCGTTTTAAAATTTTATTGTGATTTTTCTTTTGCTATTTTTTTGTATTTTCAGTATTTTTTAAAAATTAGTTAATTAAAGAAATATAATTAATGTGGCTATTGTTAACCAACCTAAGCCCTAGGTGGACAATAATGGCTGCTTCCTTTTTATTTTCCTCTATCATTTTAAAATTTTATTGTGATTTTTCTTTTGCTATTTTTCTGTATTTTTAGTATTTTTTAAACATTAGTTAATTAAAGAAATATAATTATTTACCATGGCAGCTTTTCAAGGGTACTTATTTTTGAAAAAGCTATGGGTCCGTATTATATCCAAAGTTTTTAGGAATAGTAGGTACAATAAAACCATGATAAAAAGATAATTATAATGAAACATGAATAAATAAAAAAAATTTAAACGACAAAAATATATATACACCTATATTTATAATAAAAAAAGATAAAAAAATATCAACTTTATCAACGGAGGACAGTCACCTCATTACCTAATTCATTATCACATAACAACAAAAAAAGCTCAATATTGTATAGGATACATTTATAGGCTTAGCTTAATGGTTTACAATGTTCGTGTATAATTCAGCATTAGTTGAGGAAGTACATTAACAATTATTTAGAAAGACAGTGATTAATATTGAGAAACTTTGTTGAGGATGAAGATTGGATTATTTATCCTCACATTGATGGGATGATAAAGTTTAGAAAATATTATTGGTTCGTTTTAAATTTTTAATAAAGTTTCTCACCATTTATTGTTACTCAATATGTATTTAGAGTTGAAATTGAGTTTAGTCGAGTTGAGTTTTTGAAAACTAAAACTCAACTCATTTAATAATTATTGAGCTGGAGCTCAAACCAAGCTTTTATCATGTTTGTAAATTGAGATTTAAGCTTGGTTAGTTTAAATGAACGAATTTTGTATTAATTGGATCATTCACTAATTAAGTTTGAGCTGAATCAAGTTTAAAATGAGTTAATCTTAAATATATTCACAAGTCTAAATATACCAAATGAAGAAATATATAAATAAATTAATTACAAATAATAATTAAGGATTATATTATATATTATATTATCCTATAACAATTATATATTTATATATATTACATAAGTATTAGCTTTTGGATTGTTTAATTCCTTCTACTTCA